>BQNB010076369.1:14157-31177 GCA_026074375.1 Tanacetum coccineum
TTTAGAAGGCTGCAACATCGATTGTGAGCCGGCAAGATGCAGCAAACTTTTATCAGTCTCAGATTATTACTATGTGCCTTATTTAGAAGACTGCAACATCGGTTGTGAGCCGGCAATATGCAGTAAACTTTTATCAGCCCACAGTTTTATTATTAATCATACCTCTACCCTTTATACGACTACCATATCGGTTGTGAGCCGACAAGAGGTAGTGGTCTTATTTTGGCTTCGGTTTATTACATAACTTATTATTATAATCCAAATTTCAAGTCATGTGGTCTTTTAACTACCTAGACAACGGTAGCGAGCCGTCAGGAATCGGTAGCCTATTTTCCCACAACACTGACAAAACCTTGATGTGTACCTTACTTTCACCAGAAGGAATCTTTACGAAGTGATCTAAACTAAGAATTGCAAAAACCTAAAGGAACTTTATTTATTAACAATTATATAACATTTATTAAGCTGGTAGGAGCAAAAAACCACAATTAACCTTTATGAGCCTTAAAGAGATCCAATTACTCTATGTTTAGCATCTAACTTATTTAAAACTCTATTATTTCTCGTTCTTCGTGTTAGGTCTTGTTTATCTTGAATCATACATAATCAATTATGAATGCTTGGAAAGAATAGTAGAGGATGGCAAGTATTCAAATTTCAAATGTTATTAAAATGGAGGGAAAAAGGAAAAGTTTATTACAAGGTATCACCTTCTAATGATGATTAAAAGTATAACACTCCCATTTTCGGGACAACGCAGCGGAACATATATGGGTGTTATTTCATAGTACGATCACACATAATTCATAAAGAACGACTCAAAAGAGACGTTATAATAACATTGGTCCCAAAATAAACAAGTTTGAACAATATCCCATATTCGACATATGATTAAACCATTGTACCATAAAAGTCACCCATCATAAGATCAAGTTTCACAAAATACCAAAATGTATCATAAACATTTTAACATGGGGATATTTAGAAGTTCAAACATAAACCACGCAAGACCATCCTCGTGAGCTCCAAGTCATCCATCATCCTTGATTACCTGAGATAAAACATGCTAAAAAGTCAATAAAACGTTGAGTGAATTCATAGAGTTTTCATAAACCATAATATGAACACAAGTTTTATTTTATACATCATCTTAAGTGGACGATGGATAAAACCACGAGCATGGGAGTCTTCGTAATCCGGGTAATCCTGGACATAAAACCACAAAACACGAAACACGAGAAAGGAAGAGGCGAGCCGCTACATCACACTTATTCATAATTATTATACTAATATACTACTACTAAGGATAAGCATGGGTTGCCACCCGCGAAGCACTTGTTTTTTGATAACCGAGTCACGAGCATGACTCGACCCCGAATTTAGTGGTCCATGTGGAAAGTTTGGAGATCTGGGATAACCATTTATGGTATGTCCCCTCCAAAATAATGTTTAAGTCTATGACCGTTCACCTTGAAATTTGGTCTATTAGTTTGAGATAACTCGATGGTTCCATAAGGAAAAACTTGGAGTATTCGGTTTGAAAACGGGTTCTGTTCCTAACGGGTTTTAAGCTTCGAGAAAATCCTTTATGAGAATTGAAGAGAAACTCGATCACCAATGTTGAAAGACGCGGTTTTTAATCTTAGGAATCATGAATCTTTCTTCGTTTCTCTTTGTAGATTAACAGAGTTCTTGTAAGCTTGATCCCAGAGTTCATTTTATTCATTCATTTAACCTTTTTGGTGACACCCGCGGTTTTTAAGGTCAACAAAAATACAATGTTTCAAGGCCCAAATAGGCCTTGTGTTCAAGTTCGTTAGGGAACATGACAAGCCTATAGTACACGAGATTATAAGGACAGTGCCACCCGATGGTGTTTGAAAGTGGTACGGTAAGGCCCATAATTAAATCATCTAACTTATGGGAAAATGAAGCACGATTTTACATACGGTCTTTCTAAGATTTCGTTTCAAAACCACGATTTGAAACCTTCCACTGTCCACTCGTATTGTGGATGATAGCGGTATGAAAGACGGTGAAGTAACTCCATTAATTAAGCATGACTTCGCAAGTGATCATTACAAAAATGGAGTTATCGCGATCACTAATTATAGCATGAGGGTTCAATCGGGCATGAAAAAGATTCAAGATTTTACAACAAACTCGTGTCAATTCATTAGTGGGGAGCGATTTTTCTTCATCCCATTTAGACAAGTAAATGACGGCAACGAGATGTACTTGTTCCCTCTAGAGACGGGAGCAGGTCCCATAAAATCGAGTGCCCCAATACGTCAAAGATCTCCATTACTTGATATTGCATTTGAGGCATTTTGTTTTTTTTCGAGATTTTGGCCCTGACGTTGACATGATGCAAATGGGACTTTTCCATGTCATTGGGCCATCACGGTGAATTGTCAGCCAATAGAAACCAGATCGTAAGACTTTCTTAGTGGTAGTATTGTAGTTCGCACCTATACGTCCCCCGGTGGGTCTATTATGGCAAGCCGTGAGGATATCAATGGATTCCTGTTCGTGCACGCACCGTCTAATCACTTGATCCGCACAAATCTTAAATAAATAGGGGTCGTCCCAAAAATAATGTTTTATGTCCTTCAAGAATTTCTTCTTTTGTTGGGATGACATTCCTTTTACTACAAAATTCCCCGCATGGTAATTTGCAATGTCGGCAAACCATAGGGTACTTGAATCATTATGAGAAGATATTATTCCGAGGGTCTCGAGAGGAAATGTTTCGGTTATTTCCTTTTTCTCGAGATCACCTTGATGAGGATTCTCTAATCTAGACAAATGGTCGGCCGCGAGATTCTCCGCTCCTTTTTTATCACAAATAATGACATCAAATTCTTGGAGTAGGAGAATCCACCAGAGTAATCTTGGTTTAGCATCTTGCTTAGCAAGAAGATACAAGAGCCCGAGTGGTCGTTTATACACTATGGTCTTTGATAAGACTAAGTAAGGCCGGAATTTCTCGAAAGCATACACCACGGCTAATAACTCTTTTTCCGTTGTGGTGTAATGTGCTTGAGCATCCGTCATGGTCATACTTACATAGTGTATAGGCTGAAAATGTTTGGTCTTTCGTTGCCCCAAGACTGTACCTACCGCATAATCATAATCACTAGCTTTCGACCATAATTGACCTGAACAAATGTGAGGTTGGTCATCCTATAATCACGCGGCCAAATACACAAGGCTATCTCACTGTAATCGGGGCTTCGGTTAACTTCTTTTTAAGCATATTAAAAGATTCAATACATTCTTTTGAGAAAACAAACGGGGTTTCTTTTTCTAAAAGATGGGTCATTGGCCGGGCGATTTTAGAAAAATCTTGAATAAATCGATGATAGAACCTGACGTAATCTAAAAAACTTCGAATACCTTTGACAGAAGTCGGGTAAAGGAGTTTAGCTATAACATCAACTTTAGCTCGGTCGACCTCAATCCCGGACTTTAAAATCTTATGGCCGAGGATAATGCCCTCTTTAACCATGAAATGACACTTCTCCTAATTTAGAACTAAGTTGGTATCTTCGTACCGTTTTAGCATTTTGTCTAATAGAGAGTGGCAAGACAAGAAGAATCGAAAGACCAGAAAATTCATCATGAAGACTTCCATTGTTTCTCGATCATGTGTGGAAAATGGCATCATGTACTTTGGAACGTGCCCGGGCATTACATAAATAAACAATTATAAAAAAAAAAAAAAATAACAAACGAATAAAGGATACATCGGTAAGGCAAACGTTTCCCATAAGGGCAAAGTGAATGGTGAGTCTTCTCTTGGTCTTGCGGGTCAATAGGAATTTGAAAATATCCAGAAAATCCATCTAGAAAATAATAGTATTCGTTCTCTGCTAAACGTTCTAGCATTTTATCCATAAAAGGCAACGGAAAATGGTCTTTACGAGTGGCATCATTAAGCTTTCGGTAATCAATACAAACTCGCTATCCCGTAACTAACCTAGTGGGTATTAACTCATTATCTTCATTTTCAACTACGGTCATGCCACCCTTCTTAGGCACGCAATGAACGGGGCTCACCACGGACTATCAGAGATAGGGTAAACCAATCCGGCATCAAGGAGTTTGATTAACTTCCTTTTTGATAACTTCATGAATTTTCGGATTCACCCTTCTTTGATGTTGAACCGCCAGTTTGAAGTCGTCTTCCATTAAGATCTTGTGAGTACAAAAACTAGGGTCGATACCCCTAATGTTGGAAATATTCCATGCGATGGCCCATTTATGTGACTTAAGAACCTTTAAAAAGGCGGCTTTTTCATCATCTTTTAACTCTTTAGAAATTATGACGGGTAATTTATCGGTTCCTTCTAAAAATGCATATTCTAAATGAGACGGTAAATCCTTAAGCTCGAGTTCCGGAGGTTCTTCGGTTGAAGGCTTCGTCATAGTAACATCAACTTGCTTAAGGTCGTCATTATTCATCGGAGGGAGAGTCGGAGACGGGTCTTCATTTAACAATTTTTCAAGGTAAAGAATGTCTCCCTCCGTGTCGTAATAATCATCATCTAAATTAGAAAGCTCTTCCGGGGTACGTAAAAAAGTCTCAATCTCTTCCAAAATGAAATCTCCTCCTTCAAAAGGAGTGAACGAGGGGGAAGAAGAAGCGATGATAGGATTTCGAGGAGTGGGATTGCCACTTGACGAACTATCCAAAAATCCGAGCACTTCTCTTGAGCATACTCCTCACAAGCAACGTCTATGACATTGACTTGATTAACCGTTTCGTCATTACGGGAGTATCTCGAAGTTTTCCCGACTTTAAACGTAATGGCCTCATTATCGACTCGAAGAGTTAATTCTTCACCATAAACATCGATTAAAGCTCTTGATGTCCTTAAGAAAGGTCTTCCCGAGGAAAGCATACCAAACCGGCCTATTCATTGAACGGGAACCCGAGGATCAACATCGCAATCTACTACAACAAAGACGGCCAGAAAATAAATTTTTACTACTTTCACAAAAACATCTTTAGCGACACCTTTTGGATAAGCAACCGATCAGTCCGCGAGTTTGAGTGTCATGCGGGTCGAAGTGAGTTCCGGGAGCGAAAGCTGCTTCCATACGGAAAGAGGCATTAGATTAATGCTAGTGCAAGATCGGCCAAGGCCTAGATTCATCTAGCTCTGGGAAAATCACACGGGTATGAGAATTTTCCAGGATTCAAGTTTTTCGGGAACTTTTTTAGTGAGCATTGTCGAGAAAATTCTCATTTAAGGAGTATTTGCTAATTCAACAACTTTTCTTATACTTAGAAAGACTCTTAAAACGTAGAAGAAAACTTCGGCATATGAAGAAGAGCGTCCGTGAAGCTAATATCGAAGTGTAATCTTTGAAAAGATTTTGAGAAACTTCAACATTAGTTATTAGCTTTTTCACGGAGCTTTTGGTCATTAAGCCTCGAAGGATAAGGTATTGACGGTTTAGGATTAGTCTTCGGAGCAACTTCGGGCTCTGGAATCGGGTCTTGGACAACCAAAGGTTGGACGTGTATGGTACTTCCTAAACTTGTATTTTGCATCTTGTCCTTTGTCGCCTCGGTTTCACGTTCCACTTCCTTCGGAGGAGAAGAAGATCAAAAACCACCACCCACTTATCTCCCTTCTTTCTAGGTGGAATCGTAGGTCCATTATAAGCAACACCACTTCAGGTGGTAATAGCTTTCTCGTCACCTCTCGGGTTAGCAATGGTATTACTAGGAAGTGATCCCGAACCCGAGGAATTTTGATTTTGCATATTAGTTAATATGTTCATTATTTGATTGTTTTGATTTTCTATCTTATTGGTTCTTGCATCAATCGTAGATTTGAACTCATTTCGCAATTCCGTTTTCATGTTTGTCATTTGAGTTTGCATTGCCCTTAGCGTAGCTTCATTACTCTTCATGTAGTTTGTTAACTCATTTGAAGGTCCAACTTGAGCTTGAAAATTCGGATCTTGAAGATTAGGAGCTTGATAATTGTTGTTTCCTTGATTGAAATTTTGCCCTCTTCCTTGATTGTTCAGAGCTTGATAATTCGGGGCTTGAAAATTCCCTTGATTTTGATTTTGATTGTATCGGTTTTGATTATTTTGCACATTTGGTTGATTGAAACCGGGTGGTCCGAGGTAATTATTCGAGCGATAGCTAAGCAAATTACGGTCACCTTGCGGTTGGTAGGAATTACCCCCCGAGTTATAGTTACCCGTAGTAGCATAAGCGGCCTCTTGAGTATATCCATCGGCAGCTGGGCACTAGGTGAAGGAATGGAGACCACCACAAGTCTCGCATTTCGGATTTACAGATTTGACTGATTGTATTTGTCTCATCATTTCTACAAAATTCTTATTCATTAATTCCAATTGTCGAACAACTTCGGGACTCTCGGTAGAAGTAGTAGAAGAGATATTTTTAGACGTCTCATCTCGAGTTGCGGAAGTGTCCTAATGGTTGTGCGTGAGCCGGTAATGTTCTTCGAATCAATTGCGTAAACATTCTTCCGGTGTCTTCTGCATAGAAGTTCCTCCTGCTGCAGCATTGCTAGCATGATGGTGTCACTCTGACTATGTCTAACCATTATTAAAAAACGTATCAATTGGTGTAAACTAAACAGATGTTATGGTTAGGACACCGATCATATGGACAATTTATAACGTCCCATGCCTCAATAATGATTCGTGCGGTTTTTGCTCAAATTTCATGATCTCATTCCTTAACTTAGTCACCATGGAAGGCGGAAAATATTTTGAGAGAAATTTCCTCATCATATCGTCGAAAGAGTGGATGGAATTCCTCGAAAGGCGATCATAGCATGCGATAGCATGATGCGTCAAGGAATATGGGAAAAGAGACAAGCGAAGCGCGTCATCGGAGACCCCATTTTGTTTCATATGTTGAGTAATTTCCAAAAATGTATCAATATGTCTATTGGCATCGTCGCTTGGTAATCCGTGAAATTGGCAAGTATTTTGAACTTGTTGTATCATGTGATGACGAAGTCCAAAATCCGCTACTTGAATTGGAATCGGGGCAATTGGTCCTCCCCGTCCATCTATAGACGGTTGGCACAACTCCTCCATTGATCGAGGAGCTTGCCCGTTAGGTCTCACCACCGGAGGTGGACCATTATTATTAGGAGGAGGGGGCCCCGCAGGAGGCGGTCCCATGTTATTATGAGGAATGCTCATAACTTCTTCGAAGTCGAAAAGAGATGACGGTTCACCTAAATTCCTTCGTCGAATAAGATTCTCGAGGTCTTGAAGCGGAGAAAATAGATTAGAAGAATTAGAGCGTGTGCTCATGCACTAAAAACAAGATAATTAAATGAAAATATTTTTTGTAACCGATAATCGAACAAGTGTGCGGTAGCTCTCTAGAAAAACGCACAAAGAAGCGGAGGAGCGGGTAAGCGCGAAGCGTTTTAAAAACCTTCTCCTTTCGGGTCGAAGTTCGTTGGATCGACCCTCCTTAAACCTCTCTTAAAGTTTGTAAATCTAAAGGTGAGCCGTTTTCACAAGTGACACAACGGTTGATTTTTATGTTTTTTAATTTTTTTTGGTATTTTATAAAATAAATTGAAAACAAAATATTTTTGTATTTTTATTGTTTTATAAAAGAAAATAATGAATTAAAAACGATAACTTTACGAGGAAGGATCTTCATGGCACAAACTTCAAATACTTCGCGAAAATCGTACACCTCTTCCCCGGCAGCGGCGCCAAAAACTTGATTCGATAATAAATAGTCTATATATAATTAAATATATATCCTAAATATCTCAAATTAATTATAGTATAGAGAGTTTCCCGTTTAATATAAAATTGCTTGAGGACAAACAATAGTATATTTCCCGAGTGTCGTATCCCGACGAGAAGTGAATTTGAATTTCACGAAAGTATTTTGTTTGATGCTCGAATATCAAGTACTTTTGTTTTTGATTTCTAATTCTAAAAACGCAAAGGGAAGCAAGAAAAAAAAAAGTAAACAATTAAGGCAACTAATGAAAAACGTTAACGGGAATTTAAAAACGCGATATTTAAGCAAGTAAATCAAAATTTAACCCTAAAAATGTTTTTTCATTTTTTATAAATCCTAAATGACTAAAAATAATTTTAGAAAAAAGAATTATATTTTTTTGACTTTTATTTTATTTATTAGGATTTAAAAACAATTTTAATCGAAATTAAATATTAAAAATAGTAAACTAATTATTAAAATTCTAGAAAAATTAGGAAAAGTACTATGAACTAATCTAAACTTAGGAAAAATAAAACAGTAAAATAAGCCGAAACAAATAAGTAGTTATAAAGCCAAATTTAAGTTAAAACCTAAAAAAAAACGTCTTAACACTTAAATGCGCACAAGAAGAAATGAAAAAGACCCCAGGGCAGTTGGTTAAGTGTTGTGTGTGTGAGGTGTTGAGTGTGAAAGGGAGAGGAGGTCACAGGTTCGAGTCCTGGACCTATCCTTTTTGCTACAGTGATTTTTTTTCTTAGATTTTGTTTATCTTTTTTTTCTTTTTTTTTAGATTTTCTTTTTGAAACTTTTATAAAACAGACCAAAATAAGCAACTTTTGAAAAAGGAACTTTTAATGAAACTTACAAATAAGCTAGATTAATCAGCACTAAAGATGGCAAAATGACTAGTTTTAACTAAGACGCTTAAAAGCTAAACTGTTAGATTTTTTTAAGATTCAAAAAGTAAAGGAAAAGCAAATAAGCTAAAAACAACAAACTTCCTAGACCTAATAAGTAAATATGAAAAGGTTTAGACCAACAGAATGAGCTTAAAAGCTCTTAAAAGTTGAAAGCAAAACAGACTTTAACTAGCAGTTTTTAAAATGAAAAAAATGACCACATTTAAGCTTAATTCTATATCAAATAAGCACTTGGAAATGAGTAAGGACCAAAAACAAATGAATTTTAGCGTTCAAAGAACACATAAAAACAAGAATTAAGAAGATTGGATTAGAAATAAGCTAGAAAACATGACTTGATAAAAGTGACAGAATACTTATGTTTTTGGCTTTTTGGTTTATTTTTGAAGGAAAAATAAGCTATTGCAGACCTAGATTTAAGCTACCAAATGATGACAAATTATGAAACTAAGCTTAAACAGATTAAGCTTGAACCCTAATAAGCTTATGCTATCAATTTTAGACCATAAATCAAGCTTAATCTAACCTAATTTTGCTTTTGAAAACTGGACTTTGAACTTTTAAGAACCTATGACAGATATGACTTAAACTTGAATGACAAATGTTTACTTAACCCAAGCTCATTCTACTGCATTGATGACTCAAAACTAACATGAAAATGACACAAAATAGCACCTAATCAAAATCTAAGCAAATAAGCTATAAAATGGAACTGCTAATACCATAGATTCAAACCATAGACAGATTAAACCTTAACTTTGATTTTTAAACTTTAAAAACTGAATTAAACTAACCTTTAGACTAGATTTAAGTTTGTTAAAACTAAAACGAAACAACTTCCCGGTTAAACGGTAAAGCTAAACGAAACATTTAAAAATTCAAATTACTACACGGAAACGGCTAACTTATTGAACGGAAATTCTCGGGTTGTCACATTCTTTCCCCGTTAAAGAAGCTTTGTCCTCAAAGCTTAGGACGCAACCTCTGCAGCGGGTGCAGAGTTGGTGAAAAGGTGCGGGTATTTCTTTTGCATTTGGTCTTCACGCTCCCAGGTGAACTCAGGACCTCTCCTGGAGTTCCAGCGCACTTTGACAATCGGAATACGACTCTGCTTCAGACGCTTGACCTCACGGTCCATAATCTCGACAGGTTCTTCAATGAAATTCAATTTGTCGTCAACTTGGATCTCATCCAATGGTATAGCAAGCGGTTCATCAGCCATGCATTTCTTCAATTTCGAGACGTGAAACGTACTATGAACTCTACTCAACTTCTCTGGAAGTTCTAGACGATAGGCAACGGTTCCTACTTTGGCAATGATCTTAAAAGGTCCAATATAACGAGGGTTCAGCTTTCCCCGTTTGCCAAAACGTATCACTCCTTTCCAAGGAGACACTTTCAACATGACCTTATCTCCTACTTGAAACTCAAGAGGTTTTCGTCTTACATCGGCATAGCTCTTTTGACGATCACGGGCGGCTTGGATATGGCTCTTGATTTGAACTATTCTCTCGGTTGTCTCGTGGATGATCTCTGGGCCAGTGAGCTGACTGTCCCCAACTTCAGCCCAGCAGATGGGTGATCGACACTTGCGCCCATACAATGCCTCAAACGGAGCAGCCTTAATGCTGGTATGGTAACTGTTGTTATACGAAAATTCTACCAACGGTAAGTGTTTATCCCAACCTTTTCCAAAGTCGAGTACACAGGCACGTAACATATCCTCTAACGTTTGAATGGTTCTCTCACTCTGACCATCGGTCTCTGGATGGTAGGCTGTACTCATATCCAATCGAGTACCTAATGCTTTATGTAGAGACTTCCAAAAATGTGAAGTAAATTTTCCATCGCGATCAGAGATGATCGAAACCGGTACTCCATGCTTTGAGACTACTTCCTTCAAGTATTGTCTCGTCAATTTTTCTAACGTGTCATCTTCTCTCATAGGCAAGAAATGAGCAGATTTAGTGAGACGATCAACGATTACCCAAATCGTGTCTTGCCCAGCCGCTGTCCTCGGCAGTTTAGTCACAAAGTCCATTGTTATGTTCTCCCATTTCCATTGTGGGATCTCTGGTTGAACCAACAAACCAGATGGTTTCTGATATTCTATCTTAACCTTTGCACATGTTAAACACTTGCTGACATAAGTGGCAATTTCTGCTTTCATGTTAGGCCACCAATATAACTTCTTCAAGTCCTGATACATCTTATCCGATCCAGGGTGGATGGAATACTTCGACTTATGCGACTCATGCATAATCAAGGCCCTCAAATCACCAAGACACGGAATCCAACTTCGATTGTTTAAGCATAACGTTCCGTCAGCGCGAGGTTCTAACTTGTTAATCATGCCACGCAAATCTTCGTTGATGAAGTTCTCTTCCTTTCTGGCTTCCGATTGAGCACTCAAAATCTGCTTAGGAAGGTTTAACCCTATAGTCATAACCAAGGCTCGAACTCGTAGCAGCTTGCTTCTTTCCTTTCAACTCAGGGCATCAGCCACTACGTTCGCCTTTCCTGGGTGATATCGAATCTCACCGTCGTAGTCGCTCAACAATTCTAACCAATGTCTTTGCCTCATATTCAGCTCCTTCTGGTCGAGAATGTGTTGCAAACTCTTATGATCAGTGAACACAACGCACTTGGTACCGTACAGATAATGTCTCTACATTTTCAGGGCAAACACTACTGCACCAAGCTCTAGGTCGTGTGTGGTATAGTTCTTCTCGTGAACCTTGAGTTGGCGGGATGCGTAAGCTATGACCTTCTCTCTCTGCATCAAAACCGCGCCCAACCCTTTATGCGAAGCATCGCAATATACCACGAAGTTCTCGCTTCCTTCTGGTAAAGCCAAAATTGGTGCACTACACAACTTTTGCTTCAACAACTGGAATGCAGCTTCTGTCTTTTCTCCCCATTCAAACTTCACGCTCTTCTGAGTCAGTTTTATCATAGGTCTAGCGATTTTTGAAAAGCCTTTGATAAATCGTCGGTAGTAACCGGCCAAACCTAGAAATTGACGAATCTCAGTGGGTGTCTTGGGTGACACCCAATCTTTAATTGCCTCAACCTTCGCAGGATCAACGTGAATGCCTTCACTATCAATCACGTGACCAAGAAATTGTACCTTCGACAGCCAAAAACTCCACCTGATACTGGCGTACAATTCTTCCTTTTTCAATACATTCAAGATCAACTTAAGATGTCCTTTATGCTCCTTTCTGCTTTTAGAGTAGACCAAAATATCATCGATGAATACAATCACGAATCTATCCAGATATGGTTTGCACACCCTATTCATCAAGTCCTTGAAAACTGATGGTGCGTTAGTCAAACCAAACGGCATTACTTGGAACTCGTAGTGACCATAGCGAGTCCTAAATGCTGTCTTTGAAATGTCTTCCTCGCGAACTCTGAGTTGATGATAACCAGATCTCAGGTCGATCTTAGAATAGACTCTTGACCCTTGTAGTTGATCAAACAAATCGTCGATGCTCGGAAGTGGGTATCGGTTCTTCACAATAAGCTTGTTCAGTTCATGATAGTCGATACACATCCAAAAAGAACCATCTTTCTTCTTAACAAACAACACTGGTGCTCCCCAAGGTGAGGAACTCGACCTTATAAATCCTCTGTCAGAAAGTTCTTGCAACTGAGCAGACAACTCTGCATTTCGGACCTGGTGCTAATCCGAAATGTGCTCGTGCTACAGGTGAAGCACCAGGGACTAAGTCGATTTGAAATTCAACTTGTTGAGCGGGCGGTAATCCAGGCAAATCTTCTGGAAAGACTTCTGGAAATTCTCGTACGATTGGAACATCCTCAAGTCACTTTTCTTCCGACTTATCCTCTTTCTTGGACGTAACTTGTGCCAAATAAACTTGACATCCTTTCTCAATATACTTTTGGGTCTTCGTGCACGATATGATATTCAACTTACTTCCACCGTCGCAACTATCACCTCGAATTATCAACACCTCATTTCCATAAGGAATACGAACAACCTTCTCGTCACAAAGGGGGATAAAGGGAAAAAAGGGGTGGGGGGGGGGGGGGGGGGGGGGGGGGGGGGGGGTTTTTAATAAAAAAAAATATATATTAAGGGGGAGTGGAGTAATATAAGGGGGGGGGGATTATAATTATTATTTTTTTATATAATTTTTTTTTTGGGGGGTTTTAAAATCAGATCAAAGAATGGTATTTCAAAAACAAAATCCATCACAATGAGTGAAGTCAAAACTAAAAAGCTCTAAAGGCATTAGATCTATGTCGAAATGAATGACCTAATAATCCTAACGTCAACCTCTAAGAACAATATTTGTTCTTCTGAATCTCCATCGGCAATTCTACGGCATAACTAGTGTCTAAAGTGGTTGTGTAACATCAAGCAAAGCACTAAAGTTAGTTACACAATAAAACGTCTAATCGCGCCCGAATCGCAAACAAAGAAGCATTACAGTTATTAAGAAGAAACTACCCTAACGACGTTGAATCAGGGTTTGTTTCCTCCTCTCCACCAATGGCGTAAGCTTCTCGCCGTAGTTTTCGTTACCTCCAGTCTGGTTTCCATCTTGTTTCCATTTTGTTTCTTGTCTGGTTTCTACGGTTCTGATTCCTCAACTTAGGACAATCCTTCCTGAATGTCCTGCCTTCACACTCATAACAAATAATAACCTAGTTGAGTCCCAACTGGAGCCCTCGAGTGTTGGAGCAATAGCAGCCCTACAATCCCTAGTCTGATGTCCAACCCTCTTACAGTTTCCACACCTCATAGTACACAACCCTTCATGGTGCATCCTGCACTTATTGCAGTAGGGTAGTGGCCCAGCATATCCCTTCCTTTCATTGTTCCCAGCCGTATAAGCTCTGGCCACATTCTGTCCACTAGTATTTTGTCTCTTGAACGGCGGTTGCTGTCCACGGTTATCCCTTAGATTACTTTCCATCCTCCTCTTATTCTCAGCACTCCTTGCAGCATAACCCTGGCCTTTCTTGTCCATCAATTGGTTAGCAATGCGTATAGCATCCTGGAGTCTGGCTGGATTTGCAGCAATCACATTCCCTTGAATGTTGTCCGGTAAACCTCCAATAAACCTTTCCACTCTGTCTTCTTCATCAGGGACCATTCTAGTACACAACAAAATCAACTCCTGAAACCTTTGAGTGTAAGCAGTCAAGTCGTTTCCCTTCACGGTCAGATTCACAATTCAGATCTACATCTTCTGGATTTCATTCCTGAACAGGTTTTACTTAATACACTTCTGTCATCAACTTCATTAGTTCAACCCAATTCATGGTATATGCAGCCTCAACACCAATGGTTCTCTTATGAGAGTTCCACCAGGTCAAAGCACTGTCCTGCAGTGTGCATGTAGCATACTTCACTTGATACTTCAGTGGACAATTACTGATATTGAACACAGTCTCCATCTTCTCAAACCAGCGGGTCAATCCGACAACGCCTTCAGTTCCTGAGAAATTATGTGGCTTGCACTTCAAGAAGTCTTGGAAAGTGCACTCTCGAGCCACTGGCATGAAACCTCCATAATTCATGCCATGATTTCCATTTCTATTTCCATTTCCGTTTCCTCCATTCCCTCCATTTCCATTTCCTCCATTTCCATTTCCTCCGTTCTCGCCTTCTTGTTCATCCACATTCTCATTCAGGGGTTCAAGGGTCCTGGCGGCTTCACAGGCCTCATCTCTATATCCACTCGGCAATAACCATTCCTTCAACTCTTCACGAGTTCAGATGCCCAGATCAGTGTGTTAGCCCAATCTTCCTACCATCATAACAATATAACGCAATGGTGAGATTTCAAGGTGATGCAAGATCACTACGGCATCAAATAAAAATTACTGTTAATCACATAAAAAATACACATTAAGAAATACACAAAGATACATATACACGGAAATCCCCCATAATGCATGACACAAGAGCATAAGTAAATCAAATCATGACATCATATCATAGATAAATATCAATTTCATATCATCGAACATAAGTGATTACATCACAACGTTTTAAAATACAGAAAATACGAGTTCTAACACTACGGTCATCACTAAACGCTACTACTCAATGCTGCAATGCTAACGAACATCTCTAAGGACGGTAGCCCATGTGCTTCCTAGCACACGCCCCCCCCCCCCACCACGCCTCAAGTCTCAACTCATAACTCTGCATCATAAAATCCGAAGTCGTCGCATCTTGCCATAACTCACTTTGCATACGGGACATGCCGCGCTAGAGTCGGGTCAATCTCTGACACGTCAACACTCAATGCTCTAAGCCTCCTGTTATCCCTCTCCAACTCAGCAAGCCTCTCTGTCAAAGCAATAACTGCCGACTCAACCCCAACAATCCTGTGTCCCTGCTCTCTCTGAACTCCCTCAATAGCCTGTATACGATGGTCTGGGATAGCCTGAGTGTGATCATGGAACCTCTGAACCAAATCTCCCAATGTCTCATACGTAACCTCTACCGATCCCTCCTGAGCAGGCTCAGGAATATCCTCTGGCATCACAGGATGCGTAACCCTCTCAACTCTGACCTCAACCGGGCCTCTCACACCCGTCTCTGTCTCATCTCGATCAATAGTCTCAACTACAACTCTAGCATCAATCCCTCTATCCCTAAGAGCATCAGCGTAAGCAAAACACTCGTCAATCTCTGCCTGAACCTCTGGATCACTATCCTGCTCTAAATGAGGCTCATCACTAACTCCGACAATAACATCATCCCTCAAACTAGTCTCTCTAGGATCAACCTCTACCTCTGCCAAACAACCAGAATCCCTAACTCTCTTAGGCGATGGTATCAAATCAGCACGGACAGGAGATAAAGCTCCGGATACAGGTGATAATGCAGGTACAGATGTCATGGGGGACCTACGTCTCTTGCGAGATAGCCCCGCAGAAGTACCCGGTAAATCTGGTGAAGAATGATCTGACAATGAGTGTCTCGAAGAAGGATCAGATGAAGCATCCGAATGAAAATCTGATGATGCCTCTGATGATGAATCTGAAGAAGAATGATCAGTAGAATGTCTCTCAGCAAGACGATAAGTGGGTAATGGTCTAACCCTCTTCCTCGCGGTCATCATGTGTACCGGCCCATTAAGATGGTAGCGGTACGGTCGACCATAAGGAATAGGCTGTCCAGATGCTAGAAGCATAACTCGACGACGAGGTATGGTAGGTGATCTCTGGGTAGAAGCGGTAATCTCAGTAAAAGGTGTATCATGGGTAGGTGATGATGGTGTATCTGGTGTATCACTGTCGGTGGGGTCATCATCCGATGATAAGAGTGGTGAGGTAGCTGGTACTGGTGGTATGTGGTCTGATGATGGATCCTCTGATGGATCAGACTCTGAATCAGATGCAGGTGAGTAATCAGGTAAAGCTGGTGTATAGTCTAGAGATGGTGGTATAGTAGGTGATATGATAGGTGTCTCTATGGGTATCACTGGTGTGTCAGTCTGAGTAGTAGGTGGTGTAATCACTGGTGTGGTGCCAGGAATAGTAGTAGGGATAGTACCGAACAATATCACTCGTCCAGCAGGTGTCCCCACGCTATCCTCAGATGAATCCGAAGAAATCGAGATAACTGAAATAGCCATAACCTGCACAAGCAAAGTTCATATAAATCATCTTTATATCAACCATGCATGATGCAACAATATGAATGGGTGAATGGGTAACTGAATGAATGCAAAGTGAATGAATGAATGAATGAATGAATGAGTCATCGAGTACGTCATGATAGGATGAAATAAGAAACACTTAGAAATATTAGATATACTTAGTATTTAATACGTATATATTATTTACGTAGTACTTAGTTATGTATACGTACTATGTAAGGTCACGTAAGGCACATAATCTGTTAGGATCACATAAATGGACCCGAAGATTCAAGACAAAAGTCTAGCTCGTTTAAGCGTGTAATATTAATGTAATTGGGCATTTATTGAAAAAGCCCATCAAAGCCCATAAAGGCCTCCTAAGCTAATCCGTTTTAGTATAAATACACCTAGTTTAGTCAAAATTAGGTTAGCTAGTCATTATAATATTGTTAGGTTTCTAGCCACCAAAAAGGTTTTCTTTCAATCATCAATAAAGTTTTAATTTTCTGCATCTTGATTCTACACATCATTGTTAAGGTTTGTATGAATGATCATGGAACCAACACATGTCATCCGGGTTGAAAGTAAACTTTTCAAAAAGCAAATTCTTTGGTATTGGGGTTTTGGCTGATGACACAAATAACTTTGCTTCTTTCCTTAATTTTCAACCCTCATCACTTCCTTGCATGTACCTCGGTCTTCCTATT
>BQNB010076370.1:1556-31177 GCA_026074375.1 Tanacetum coccineum
CCTACAAAGATCTAATCTTTGAATCATAAGACATGTCGACATCCAAAACATACCAACAATTGAAAGGGGTAGTTATATACCATGGGTAAGTAGATTCAGACGATATCTAAACCGGAAGAGAGACAACCGGAAGTGGCTTCTCAAAGCACTTGATGAAGGCCCTTATATGTTTAAGAATTTCATTCTTGAAGGCTCGACAATACCACGATTTCAAACTGCAAAGGATCTTGAAGGTGATGACTTATTGCTCCATGATGCTCAAATGAAGGTCATGAATATGATTCTACTTTCTATTCCTAATGAAATTTACAATTCAGTGGATGCTTGCACTTCGGCCAAGGATATATGGAAATGAGTTGAACGTTTAATGAGGGGAACTATACAAAACAAAGTTGACAGAGAAACGCATTTTACGAACGAATTTGATCAATTTGTTGCTGAACCAGGGGAAGCACTTGTTTCTGTCTACAACCGTTTTGCTCAGTTAATGAATGATTTGGAACGAAATAACATGAACTTTCCAACTGTTACAATTAACACAAAGTTTCTGAATAGTTTGCAACCGGAATGGTTGAAATATGTGACTCAAGTTCGTCTTGCTAAACAATTGACAGTGGATTCGTTCGATGATCTTTTTGATTATCTTCAGCAATTTGAGAAACTGGTTAATGCTATAAGAAGCAAATAAGTTAGAAAAGTCTCAAGACCCTTTGGCTCAAGTAGCCACACACGGTTCGTCCTCCTAACAAACATCACTTATTATGTGACCACATCCAGTCTGTGGTTGATTATGATGATGAGAACAGCAGGATGATAGTTCACAGAAAATTCTGAAATTCCTCTAGTCTTTGCGATGTTGCTACTTGCAAAAGCCATTACTCAAAATTTCTCTAATCCAACAAATAATCGTCTTCATGCTTCATCCAACACCAGAAATCAAGCAATCATTCAAGGAGACAGGGTGAATATTCAAAGCAGGAATTCTGGTAATACTGGAAGAAATAGCAGACGAGCTTATGTTCAAGAGGAAGTTGTTGAGGGAATGAATGCTCCAAAAGAAGACAAGAAATGCTCAAAGGACTCTTTTCCCATAACACTCCATCTTCTGGCAATACTTCAACTGTTCAATGCTACAACAGCAAGTGGAAAAGGACATTATCTAGGAATTGTCCAAAGCGCAAGGGTTTCGAGACTCAAAGTTATTTCATAGGAGGAAATGTTACTGCAAAACAGGAAGAAGCTGGCGTAAATCTTACTGATGAGCAGAATGATTTCTCTTGCTGGACAAAGCATCAGAGGATGGAAGAAATTGAAGAACTCATGTGCAAACATATCTTAAATGGCCAGAATTCCCACCAGCTGAACATACTCGTCGATGATGGCCAAGCTATGCGTCTGCAATTTTATAAGTGAGTACAATCTCCTACCATCGATGAGAAAATGAACCAATATATCCAACTCATACAAAATTATTACAGTAACCATTGGTGATGATCAAATTAATAGCAATAATAAAATTTGATTTCATTCAAATTTGGGAAATGTTAATAGTGGCGATTTTGGAAAAAGAAGGTACACATGTTCCTGATCTATGTGCAGTAGAAAAACTTGCTAGAAATGCATATCAGGAAGCTGAAAAACAACAAATATTTGCTCAACAAGTTCAAAAACAAAACACGCATTTGACTATCCGCTTGAATTGTATTAAGGAACGGTTTTCGATTTTTGGGAAAACATAAAATCAAGAATAATAATTATCTCAACGAATTCTTGAAGCTGATGAACGGGGCAAAAGTTATAATATAAAACAAGCTCAGTCTCTATTAGTTCGAGATTCGAGAATATCATTCGAGATCTCGAAAAACAACAGAAAAATTAGATTAGATATCAAAAATTACAAATAGAAAAATGAGGAATTACAAAAGACTTATTCAATTTTAAAAAGGCAAATAAGTGAAAAAAAAAAGATACTTATCATGATACTATTCTAGACCTTGAGGCCAAACTAAAAAAGAATGTTGATCTGATTTTGAAACTTGGTAATTCTTTACAAGGAATGTAAGGTTTACCAAAACCAATGTCTTGTATGCCATAATTAAAACATGGTTTAAGGGTATCCTAATCCATATACACTCAATAAAGCAATTTTCAAAGTGTCCAAAGTTATATGTTTCATCTAGTTTGGGTAATTTAAAAATTACCATTGAATGTTAGAGATTCTGAGGACACTCTTGAGGATGCTTTTAAAAGTCAACAAAAAATGACAGAAAAAATGAATGATCCAATTGTTGTTGCAAACAAACAAAATTGTTGGATAATTAACTACAAAAAATTAAATGCGTTTTATAAAGATTTTGTTCCTCAAAAAGAGCTTTCTGATAAGCACAAATATTTTTCCATCTTCTTCTATCTCTCGTAAGATTCCGGTATAAAAATCAAAAAATATTCAAGTGAGTTCACCTTGATCAAAGAGATAGACAAGATAAAAGGTTGTTTTGAAAAGCTGTCTTTGCTAATACAACAGAACTGTAAAAGAGCAAGCATTTTTTACACATCACCGGTAGAAATACAAATCAATGATTTTGGTTAAGATCAAGTTAAACCAATTCTTAACGAGTTAAAGGTTTATCTTGAATTCCTTCGGAATCTATTTCAAAGGGATATAAAAGAAATGGAAAAGATGTTTTTGAGAAGGTCGACAGAAAGTAAGGCTTGATGAACTAGAGAAGCAAAATGATTTGTTAAAATATCAACTTTTTGAAGCATCACTCAAACATGATGTTGAGCTGTGTGTGTTGATTAATCATGAATGTGTAGATAATATCTTAAATGCTGAACTTGAAAAAGTCAAAAAGAAATCTTTTGAGATTCAAGAGGGTTTGCAGGCAAGAATAAAAATTCTTTAAAAAGATGTTCAAAGATGTCAAAAGCAAAGTGTTGATTTTCAATTAAAGTTACAACATGAAAAAGAAAAACAAAAATGGGAATTCAACTTTGAAAAATAAAAACTGACAAATCCTCTTGATTACTCTTGGGCTTTCACAGATGGGAGAAACTTGAGAATGAGAATGTGTCTTTGGATTTTTAAAGTGCAATCTTTGATAAAAGAACGCGACAATGTCAAAATAGAATATCAAAAGGTTTTTGATTCAATCAAAAAGACACGGTCTAAAACTCAAAAAGAAATTGATGAATTAATTGTTCATGTTTCTGAGAAAACATATGCATATGGTGTTATTTGTGCTAAGAATCAGAATCTTTTATCTACCATACTGAGTTAAAGACAAGATTGGAAAAGTGAAAAAAGTAAGTCTGTAAATAATAAATTTGACAAAACAAATGGTCCAAATCTCTTCTTTGTGTCACACCACTAAATAAACAAACGCTTTTCAAAAGAAAACGATGTTCCCAAAACAGAAGAAAACCATGTTGTGTCAAAACCAGTCACTTTACAGACTTCACCTACAAAACAAACAAGGGCAAATCAAAACACAAATGTCATTAGACCAGGAGTGTACAGACTTGTCACAACACAAGAATCATAAACAAACAAGACTAAGAGTGCTTTATCTTCTACAGGAATGAATGCTACATCTAGAGTTAGAAGACCAATGAGTAGAGATTCACAATGTGCGCACAAGTGTCTTAGAATAACTTTAAGAAACAGCAAAAAAATTTATCAGTATATTTAGGAAAAATAAGCAAACAGATAATACATCTGTAAATTTATTTAAACAAGAGAAAATAATTAATGTTGACGTATACAAACGCTTCCAAAGCGAAAAACTTTGTTATGTGTTCTTGTAATGCAAAATGTGCGTATTCCCTTGTCATGATAAATGTCTTGCGAAAGCTTAAATTGAATGTGCGTTCGATATGTTCATAAAACCTTCTTCACTACTTATAGAACATCAAAATCTTCATAAACTACTTTTCGTAGCTCCTAAGACAAGGTTTCGAGAAAGAGACACAATCTAAAGACTCTAGATACAACATCAGATAGTTCTAATCTAAGATTGATGTAGAAAAGTGCCTCAAAAGCAAGGATAAGGTTCTAGTACGTCAAGGATAAAAGAAAAGAATTGCGAGATAAAATGTCAACAATTCATAAAAGAACAAGATCGAACAAGTAATTTGCAAAGTGGTTTGAAATCACAACCAAGTTGTATTTGGACTCCTGTCAGTAAAACCGAATGTTCATAATACACCGTCTCATCTGAGAAACCATCGTTTTATTAAGAAATTGGTAGTCAAAATTGCCCATTGTCCATGTGTTGTCCTCTTCTTGTGTTGGCATG
Source organism: Tanacetum coccineum (assembly GCA_026074375.1). NCBI lineage: Eukaryota > Viridiplantae > Streptophyta > Magnoliopsida > Asterales > Asteraceae > Tanacetum > Tanacetum coccineum. The sequence goes on from BQNB010076370.1 coordinate 5,855, forward strand.
GAGTTCAGATCGTTCTGTGGTGGTTTATTGACAGTGTTGTATCAAGATGCATATGACAGGGTGATTCGGATCACTATGAGAAAATTTCTTAAGAAATTCATGGGTACCCTTCGCTTTGGAAAATGATATTTACGCAGCAATCACAGGCTATGGTGATTATATACACGGTAATATCACTATTTGCCATGTATATTATGTTGAAGGCCTTGGACATAACCTCTTTAGCGTTGGACAATTTTGTGATAGAGATTTAGAAGTGGCTTTTCGTTCCAATACATGTTACATACGAAATCTGGAAGGAGATGATTTGCTCACAGGTGGACGCGAATCTAATTTGTATACTATCTCCATTTCTGACATGGCTGCTTCTTCACCCGTTTGTCTCATGTCTAAAGCAACTTCAACAAAGTCATAGTTATGGCACCGTCGACTCTCACATCTTAATTTTGAAACCATAAACGATCTTACCAGACTTGACTTGGTTGACGGTTTTATACCAAATTATCAAATATGAAAGATCATCTCTGTTCTGCTTGTGAAAGGGGAAAAAGCAAGAAACTTCTCCATCTCATGCCACCTAAATTGGTTCCAAGTGATCACGTCAAATTTGGAATTACTTCATATGGAATTATGCGGTCATACGTAGCTTCGATCAATGAAAAGAAGTATATTCTTGTGATAGTGGATGATTTTTCTAGATATACATGGGTTTATTTTTTTTGCTCGAAAGATGAAACTTCAGAGATCATCAAGAAAATTGAATTACAAAGCCAAAGTTTACAAGATTCGTACTGACAATGGTACTGAATTCAAAAACAACATCCTTAAGAGCTCATTATTGAAAAATTTAAGGCATCATGCAACAATTTTTAATTGCTCGATAACCTCAGCAAAATGGATAGTGAAAGACGTAATCGTGACTCTTGTTGAGGCTGCTCGCACAAATGCTTATCTTTTCTCGGTTACCTAAATTTCTTTGGGCTGAAGCAGTGGCTACAGCTTATTTTACTCAAAATCGGTCAATCATTTGTACACGATACAACAAAACACCTTATGAGCTATTAAGCGGTCGAAAAACGAATATTGCATATTTTCATGTGTTTTTGCACTTTGTGTTATCACCAAGACCGTAGATGATCTTAGAAAAATGAAACCAAAAGCAGACCTTAGGGTGTTTTTATAATTTATTGGTTATATCAGAAACATCAACACATGCTTCGAATTTATAACGGACGGACCAAACTAAATGGAGACCATTCATGTCAAGTTTGACGAGCTCACAGCAATGGCTTCTGAACATGACTGTTTAGAACCCGAACTTCAACGATTCAACAATCATAATTCATTAGCAGAACCAATGAATACTCCATCCAAAGAAGATTTGGATAATTTTTTTGGTCCGATGTTTGACGAATATTTTGAGAAGACATCTTCTTGATTACAACCATCAATTCTGCTGCCACAACCGAACTCAATTCATGATGATTCATCTTCCACATCTTTCAATCTTTGATGACTACACAGATTGCACCTCCTGTTGTCAGTACAACTGACGAACAAACTTCTCCAATCTCTTGACCGAGGCTGATGATTTAATCAAGAAGATTCTGCCTGATATTTGATGTTAATGCAAAGTTGTTCCAACAAATCCCTCCAAGTCGTAGGATAATAGAGTCATCTACAACGCTCTAAACCATCAAATGTGCAGAATGCCATCAAGTACAACCCTCAACGAAATGCCTCTACTCCACATTTGGACAAAATATTAATCCTCTAGACCAAGTTATGTGGTGACCCATCCAAATACCTGTCATGACTCGTCAACGTTACAAATAGAATTCTGAATATGCATGTATGCAGTAATCGTTAGTACTATTATACTAAAGAATATCAAAGAAGCAATGCAGACCATAGTTGGATGAGTCTATGCAAGATGAGTTGAATCAATTGAGATACTTCAAGTTTGGAACTCGTTCCACACCAGAAGGAAAGAATATTATAAACTACTCAAATGCTTTGGAAGAATAAGTTGTGATGCTGAAAATATTGTAGATTCGGAACAAAACTCGTCCTTGTGCTTAAAAGGATATAAGCAGGAAGAAGGCATTGATTTTGAAGAGTCATTTTGCTCATGTTCTCGTCTGAAGTTTTCGGAAATGAGGAATGATTATTGCTAGCTGATTATAAGAACAACACTATCTTTCAAATGGATGTCAAAACGGCTTGTTCAACAATGTCCCATTGAAAGAAGAAGTCTCTATATGTCAGCCACCTGCAAAGGTTTATATTGATCCATAATTCCAGATCACGTCTACAGGTTTGAAAAAAAGCTCTATACGGTCTTAAGAAAGCCACCACGGTGCATGGTATGACAAATTGTCCTTCTTTATCAATTGAACATGGGTTTACTAAAGGTATAATTGACCCAACTTTGTTCACATGACGTCACGGGGAAGACTTATTACTGGTACAAGTATATGTTGACGACATTATTTTTGGATCAACAAATCTATATTTTTCAAAACGCTTTGCAAACTTAATGAAAAATAATTTTGAAATGTTGATGATGGAGTAAACTAAAGTTCTTTCTTGACTTCAAGTTCATCAATACTCCCCGAGGAAATAATTCATAAGTCAGTCACAATAATGCATCGAATTGTTAAAGAAACATGTCTAGATGAATGTGTCTCATGATATATCACATGGTAACTGAGAGGCTGAATGCTGAATTACATGGGCAACTCCTACTGATCAAATGTACTTTAACATCGTATGATAGGAAGGCTTATGTACCTAACAGGTCAGTCCGCCTAGACATTTGTTTTTTTGCTACTTTTGTATGTGCTCGTTATCAAGCACGTCATATGGTCAAACACCTCAAAGAGGTCAAACGGATCTTTCGGTACCTAAGACAGTCCTATAACATGGGCCTATAGTATCCGAAGGATTCCGAATTTGAACTAATTGCCATTCCAGATTCGACCAATCAGGATGTACAGATGATTGAAAAATTACACTCAGGAGGATATGCAATTTCAAGGGGGAAGCTCGTGAGATAGGAGTTCAAAGAAACAAGATTGTACTCATGTCTTACTTGCTGAGGGCTGAATATGTTACCTTGTCGCATACTGTGCATAAGTAATTTGGATGCGTACTATCAACTCCTTTGACTATGAATATAAGTACAGAATCGTATTCCGATGACTGTGATTCAATAGTGCCATTGCTATTCATGCAATCAAGTCACATTCTAAAGACAAATGCACATTGGTACATCCGGTATCATTTTATTAAAGAACATGTTGATGGGAAGGTACTGGTGGAAATTTACATTGTCCAGGGACAAATACCAACTTGCGGGAACTATTTACTAAGGCGCTTCCAAAAGAACGCTTTGATATCTATTCCATCGCATTGTATGAGGATGTATGACTCCAACTCAGTTGAAAGACCTGACAAAGTATCTTCTAAAAGATCATACATCAAAAACATGTAAATAAATTTTCAAAAACAAAAGAAAAAAATTCAAAAATATTTGAAAAAATTTTTTTTGAAAAAACAACATAATTTAACATGATCACATGATTAGATTCATGATTCCAAGTTTTTATAGAAAACTTTCAAATTGAAAATACGGAATCATGATCTAAGAGGGAGTTCTTAAAATTTTTCATTCGCATACATCATTTTGGAAATAAAATAAAAACAATGATCTCTCACAAAACTGAAATGAAAACCGTTAAAAGTTTCAAGGGGAAGTTTTATTTAAAAATCATTCATTTTCCGGACTAAGTACTTTACATGACTTTATTTCAAGGGGGGGTTTAAAAAAATTCATTATTCAAGGGAGAGTTTGTAAAAATTGAAAAACAAATCGAAAATGATAATCACAGGGGCTAAATGTGTCAATTTTCAAAAAAAATTCGGTGGCTATAAAAGGGGCATAAGTTTCGATCATAAATTTTTATAAGTACCGAATCTATTTACAAAGTTTGAGAAGAAAATCGTAACAAATCATTTTGAGTTCATTACAAACATTGATACGCAATTTTTCCTTCCTCAAACGTAAGTGGGTGAGCGTTATTAAATAGATAATTGAAGTTTTTATTAATTATCCGATTTAAAACTCGGTAATATTGAGATTACCGAGATTATTATGTGTCATCCATGCTAGTTTTTGGGTCAATAAATTACAGCATCAAAGATGAATAATATGTCATAGATTTAATGAAAACACGTGATTGAATAGCTAGACATGATTGAACCAAATTCCCGTTAAATATGAAATTCGAATGTTATGACTATCCGAGTTTGATGTTTATTGAGTTTAATTAAATGACTACATGTGTACTTCCGAAAATGAATAATAAATACAATGGATTGAGTTTGGTTTTTCATATGTCAAAAAGAATCATTGTTTTGTGAACTCAGTAATAGTCAAAAAATCAAACTCGGAAAGGTCAAAAAGTCAAACTCAGTAAAAAAAAAAAAAATATTAATTTATTAATAAAATTTAAAAATAATATTTTTAAATTTTATAAAATTTTATATAAAAAAAAATTTTTATTATATTATAAAATATTTTGTATTATTTAAATATTTTATTTTTATTTATTTAATTTATTAATAAAAATATAATAATTTTTTTTATAAATAATTAAAATGTTTTTTTTATTTAATTTAAAAAAAAATTTAGTTATATTTTTTATAAAATTTAAAATAAAATATATTATTTAGATTATTTTAAAAATTGTTAAAATTTTTTTAAATTATAATTTTAATATTATAATTTCTTTATATTTAATTTATTTAAAATTTATAAAAATAAATAAATAAATTATTTTTATTATTTATAAATTTAAATTATTTTTTAATTTTTTAATATTTTTTTTTTTATTATATTTATATTTTTTATTATATAAATTTATTATTAATTTATTAATATGTTATATTAAAAATGATTATTTTTATTTTATAAATTAATTTAAACAATTTTTTGATTTATATTAACATTAATTTTTTAAAATAATTTATTCATATTAATTTAAATAATATTATTTATTATGTTGATATAACAAATTGATTTTAAAAATTTAATTATAATTTATTATATTAAAAGAATTAAATATAATAGATTTTAAGATTTTTCTAAATTATTAAATTTTATTAAAATTTTTTAAATTATATTATTATAAAATTAATAATTATAAATATATTTTTAATTTTTAATATAATTTTTTAATTTATTTTTAATTGTTTTTATAAATATAATTTTTTAAAAGTTTTTTTAATTTATTAAAAATTTTAATAAAATAATAAATTATTAATTAATTTTATTATATAATTTATTAATTTTTTTTTAAAATATTTAAATTTTTTAAATAATTTTTTATATTATATTAATATAATTTTTTTATATAAAAATAAATTCATAATTATTTTTAAAAATATATATTAATAAAATTTTAAAAAAAAATATAAATTTAAAAAATTTTTTATATTTTTATTATTAAAATTTGAATAATATTAATAAAATTTTATTTAATAAAAATAAATAATAATTTATTAATTTTAATATATTTTTTTTAAAATTATATAAAATTTTTTTATTAGAATTATAAAAAAAAAATTTATATATTTAATAAAAATTATTAATTAAATAAAAATATAAAAATAATTATTTTTTTAAAAATAAAAAATATTATTATTATTATTAAAAAAAATTTTTATTTTAAAAAAATATTTGCAATTATAAATTTTTATTAAAATTGAAATTTTTTTTTATAATTTATATTTATTATTAATAGTTATTTAAAAAATTTTAAATTTTTAATTTATTAAAATTTTAATATTTTTTTTATATTTAATTAATAAAATTATTGAATAAATTTAAAATTTTAAAAAATTAATTTAATTTTTTATTATTTTTTTTAATTTTTAATAATATTTAAATTAATATTTAAATATTTAATAAAATTAAATTTATTTAATATTATTTTATTTTTTAATTTTATTAATTTTTGTTTATATTTAATAATAATAAAATTAATTTAATTTTTAATTTTTTTTTTTTTTTAAAATTTATTTTAATTTTATATTGAATTAAAAGTTTAATATTTAAATTAATTTAAAAAATTTTATATTTTATTTATAATTATAGATTAAATTTTAAATTATTTTTTTAATATTTTTATTAATAGATTAATTATTTTATATTAAATTTTTTTTAATTTTTATATTTTTAATTAATTTAAATTAATTTTATATTTTAAATTTTTTATATTATATTTTTATATTTTTAAAATTTTTAATAAAATTTTTTATTTTAAATTAATATTATTTTATTATTTTTTTTAAATTATTTAATTATATAATTTTTTTAAATTATTTTATATTAATTTTTTATTTTATTATATAATTTTTAATTTTTTTATAATTTATAAATTATAAATTTTATTTAATTAATATTAAATTTTTTTTATATAAAAATTATATAATAATTTAAATAATTTTTTATTTAAAAATTATAAAAATAAATAATAATTATTAATAATTTTTTAATTATTATTTTTTATAAAAAAAATAATTATAATTAAATATTAAAATTTATATTAAACAAATATTATTTTTAATAATTAATATTATTATTATAAATAAAATAAAAAATAATTTTTAAAAATTTATAAATTAATTTAAAAAAAAAAAAATTTTTTTATTTAATAATAATTTAAATTTATTATAAATAAAAATTTTTAATATTTATAAAATATTTTTTTTTTAAATATTTATTTTATTATATAAAATTAATATAATAATTTAAATTTAATTTATTATTATTTTTTTTTAAAATTTTATATTTTTATGAAATTTTAAATATTTAAAAAAATTTGTTTCAATATTTTAAAGTTCAAAAAAAAAATAATTTATTTAATTATTTGTAAAATTTTAAAAAAATATAATTAAATAAAAATTTAAAATTTATTTATTTTTATATAATTATTTATTTATTAAAATTATTAAAAATTTTATTATAATATTATTTATAATTTTTTATAATTAATTTAAAAAATTAATTTTTTTAAATTAAAAAAATATAAAATAATTTTAAATATTAATTTTTATAAAAAAAAATATTATAATAAAAAATTTTTTAATTTTTTTTAATTAGAAAAAAAATTTATTTTATTAAATTAAAATTTTAATATAATTTTATATTATTTAATATTATTATTTTTAATAATTATTTAATTATATTATTTTTAATATTTTTATTTTATTTATTAAATAATATGTTTAATTTTAAAATAAAAAAATATAAAATTTTTATTTTTTTATATTATATTAAATTTAAAATTTAAAAAAAATTATTTATTTTATAATTTTTATTATATTATATTAAAAAAAAAATTATTTTTTTTATTTAATAATTATTTTTTAATATTTATTATGTTTTTTTAATTTTATTTTTTTTTATTTTTATTAATTTAATAATATAAAATTAATAATTAAATTAAAAAATTATTTTAATAAAAATAAAAATATTTAATTAAAAAATAATTAATTTTTAAAATTTTATAAATATTATATTTTTTTTAAATTTAAGTTATATAATTTGTAAAATTATATTATATATATAATAATTTATTTTAAACTATTTATTTTTTAAAAAAAATTTTAAAATTAAAAAAAAATTAAAATTTATAAATTTAATTTTTTTTAAATAAGAAAATAAAATTTTTATAATAATAATATTATAAAAATTTTTATTTAAATAAAAAAAAATTATTTATTAAATAAATTTTTTTATAATTATTTTTTATTTTATTTATTTTAATTAATATTAAAATAAATTATTTATATATTATATTTTTAAAAATTTTTTTTTTTTTATTTAAAATATTTTTTTTAATATTTTAAATTATTTTATTATAAAAATAAAAAAAATTTTTTTAATAATAAAAAATTAAAAATTTTAATTATTTGTAATTATTTTTATAAAAATTAAGATTTTTTAATTATATTATTTTTTAAAAAAATAAAAATTTTATTTTTTATATTAATTTAATTTTATTAATTAATATTATATTAATTTTTTAATTTATATATTTATTATTAAAAATTTTTATTATTTAATTTTTTAAGAATAATTTGTATTAAATTAATTAATAAAAATAATAAAAAATAATAAAATTAAATGTATATTTTTATTTTTTTTTAAACATTTTATTAAATTTTTTTTTTGAAAATTTATTTTATTTTAAAAAAATTTTTTTTTATTTTTTAATAAAAAATTATTTGATATATAATAAATTAAAATTTTTATTAAAAAAAATTTATTAATAAAAAAAAAAAAATAAATAAAAAATAAAAATTAATTTAAATATTTTTATAAAAATTAATTATTAAAAAATTAATTTATTTATATTTATTAAATTTTTTTATAATTTGAATGTTTTAAAAATTTTAAAATTTATTTTTTTATCTTGATTTATTATTAAAATAAAAAAAATAATTAAATATTTATAATTTTTATAAAAGTTTTTAAAATATTTATATATTATTAATTTTATTAAAATTTTAATTAATTTTATAATTTTTTTTTTTTATTTTTTTTTAATAATATAATTATGAAAAAATTAATTTGTATATTATAAATTTATTTAAGATATTGAAAGTAAATTATTATTATTTAATTTTTAAATTTATTTTATAAAAAAAATTTTAATTTAATTTTTTTTAGTTATTAATTATTTTTATAATTAAAAAAAATTATAATAAATTTTATATTTAATTAAATAATATTAAATTAAATTAAAATTATAAAAAAATATAAATTTTTATAATAATATTTTTTTAAATAATTATTTTATATTTTTAAATTAATAAATAATTTTAAAAATTAAAAAAATTAAATAATATATATAAATTTATATAAATATTTAATATTTAAATATTTTAATTTTATTAAATTTATTAATATTTTTTTTTATTTTCATAATATATTTATTTTTTTTTTTTTTTATATAATTATTATATTTTTATATAATATTGTTTATTATTATTCTATTAATATTAAATTTTAATTTTAATATAATTAATAATATTTTTTCATTAATAAAAATTTTAAATTTATAATTTTATATTATTATTTTTTAAATTAAAATTTTTTTTTATTGTTTATTTATTTAAATTCTTATAATTAAATTAAAAATATAATAAATATTAAAATTATAAATTAAATAATAAAATTTTTTTTTTATTAATTAAAAAATAATTTATAAACTTTAGTAAAAAATTATATTTCTATATAAAATAATTAATAAATATTTTTTTTTAATATTATTTTATTTTTATTTAAAATATTTTAAAAATTTAAAATTTATTTAGATTAAATTTTTTAAATAATAATTATTTTAATAATAAAAAAATATTATAATTTATTTAATATAATATTTATAATAATTTTATCAAAAATATTAATATTTTATTTAAAAATATTATTAATTTATTTATTTATATATAAATTTTTTTTATAATTTTTATTTAAAATTATAATTAATGAAAATTTTTTTTATTATAAAAATAATTTTTATTTTTAATTATAAATTATTTTTAAATATTTAATGATATAATTTTATTTTATTTTAATTTAAAAATATAATAAATTAAAATTTTTTTTTTTGAAATTTTAAATTTTTTTTTTATTAAAAATTTTTAATAATTTTAATTAAAAATAATATATTTTGTTCTTTTATTTAAATTAAAAAAATTTAATATGTTTTTATTATAAAATATAAATAATTATAATATAAATTTGTTTATTAAATTAAAATAATTTTTTAATATATTTTTAATTTTAATATATAATAATTTTTTAATTTATAAAATTTTTTTGATATTAAATTTATATTTATTTATGAATTTAATATTTTTTTTATTATATGATTTTTAATATTAATTTATAAAAATAAATTATTTATAATACATTTTATAAATAAAAAATATATTAAAATTTTTTTAAAAAATTTAAAAAATAATTTAAAAATTTTTTTTAATTTAAATTTTTTATTTTTTTCTTTTTTAAATTATTTAATTTTATTTATATTTTTTTTATTAAATTTTTAAATAAATAAAAAGATTTATAATAAAAAATTTTATTATTAAATATTTATATTTTTATAAAAAAATTAATTTTTTATATATTTATATAGTTTTAAAAATTTTAATTTTTTATTATTATTTATTAAATAAATAATTAAAATTTTTTATTAATTAATTTAATTTTAAACATATGATTTATATTATTATTTTTATTTATCAATAATTATGTAATATATTTTTTTTAATTGTAAAAATTTTTTAAATTTTTTTAATTAAATTTTAAAATTTTTTTTTTAAATTATTATTTTTTTGAATTAAAAAAAAAATATTTAAATTATCATCATATTTAATAATTTTTTATATTAATAATTAATATTTATTATATTTTTATTAATATGATTATAATAAAGAAAATTTTTATAAAATATATTTTTATATATATATTTTTTATATAAAATTATTTAAATATAAATATTTAAATATTTTTTAATAGTAAAATTAAAAAATTAAAAATTATTATTTATATAAAAAAATAAAAATAAATTTTAAAATTATATATTTTAAATAAAATTAAAATTTAATTTTTTATATTTTTTTTATTTAATTTAAATGTTTAATATTTATTTTTAATAATAAAAAAATTTTTATAAATTTAAGATATTTTTAAAATTTATAAAAAATATTATTTATTATAATTAAGGTTGTGTTTTTTTTTATTGGTTGTTGGGTTTTGTGTTTGGTGAGTTAATTTTAAATTATTTTTAATTATATGTAGTTATTAGTTTATTAGGTTTTTTTTTTTGTTATTTTTAATTTTGAAAATATAAATTAAATTAAATATTAATTTATATTATTATAAAAAAAAAAAAAAATTATATAATGTTTATATTTATTTAAAAAATTTTTTTTTATTTAATTTTTAAATTAATTTTTAAAAAAATAATTTAATAAAATTTAAATATATTATTAAAATGTAATAAAAATTTATTATTTAATTTAATAAATATTTTATAATTTAATAAAAATTTTAATAATTAATATTATTTTTTTAAAAATTTATAAATATTAAATTTAATTATAATTTAATAAGTTTTAAATTATTTATTTTTAAAAAAAATTAAATATGAATTTATAAAAAAAATAAATTAAAAAAAATTTTAAAATAAATTTTTTTTTTAGTTTCAATTTATTTTTAATATTAAATTTATATTTTTATAATATTAAAAAATTTTTTTAAAAAATTTTATTTTTTTTTTTTTAGATTATTTAAAAAAATATAGATTAGATTATTTAACTTTATTTTAAATTAATTTATTAATTTAAATTTTTATTAAAAAAATAATTAATTATTAGTTAATATAAATTAAATAACTTAATTAAAATTTAATTAAATACTATTATATTTTATTAAATAAAACTTTAAATAATTTAATTTTTACTAATATTTATACATATAAATACATTATAATTTTGTTTTTTAGTTAATTATAATAAGAAATAAATCATATAATTTAATATTACAATATATTTTTTTTAAAAATAACAACTTTAAATAAATAATATACAACAAAAATTTTTATTTTATTTAAATAAATAATTAATAAATAAAAAATATTACATATTTAATAAATAAATCATATCCCAAATATTTATTATTTAAAAAAAATAAATAATAAAATAATAAAAACTTTTATAAATTTATTTTAATTTATATTTTTAAATATATTAAAAATATATAAATTTATTATGTTATTTATATAATTATAATGTTTATAATTTTTAATTTTTTTATTAAAATTTCAAAAATAATTTTTAAAAAATTCATATAATATTATTTTTTTAAAAATATATTTAATTTTTTTTTTTTCTAAATTTATTATAATATAAAATTAATATAAATTTTATATAATTTTTAAATTTAATTTTATCAAAAAAAAAAATACATATTATATTAATATAAAATTAAATTTATTATTTAAAAATTTTATAAATAATTTAAAATATTATAAATTAATTTAAATATAAATTGGTATGATGTAGAGTTAAATCATAATTATTATAAATAATTATTTATAAACAAAAATTATATTAAAATGAAAAATAATTATAAATATAAAAAAATTTATAAGTTTTAATTATATATAATTTAAATTTTAAATTTAATTATTAATTTTTTATTAAAAAAATTAATTTTATTAAATATTATTTAAATTTTAACTACATAAATCTTTTATTAAAAATAAATTATTTAATAAATATTTAAATATTAATTATACTATAAAAAAAATAATTAATTAAATAATTTTACAAAAATCAAAATTCATGAAAGTACATTTGTGAAACGGAAGGTGTTTTAAGAAAGAAAATGTTGATGATTCCATCGCTTATGATGTTTAATGCCTTAAATGTTAGATGGATATAATAAGATCAGTTTCTCAAGTGTGGTGAATAATTTTGAAAAAGAAATCAAGTTTTTATGAATTCTGAGCTATGGGTCATATATATCTATTCGTAATTGTTTAAGTAGACTAAGTCATGTCCGGTTTAGGCCATTTTCTGCAATGAACAGAATGAGGAGTGAGTGACTTAGTGTCCATTCAATTATTGAATTAGATATGTTTGTCTTCATTGTTTAGGATTCATGACAAAAAGTGAAAGCAAAAGTTTTTATAACTTGAATCTGTTAATCCAAATATCAATTGTTTAAGTGGACTAAGTCATGTCCGACTTCGACTGTTTTCTGCAATGAACATAATGAGGAGTGGATGACTAATGTCCATTCAGTTATGGTTAGAGATTACATGATTCTATGTTTTATCATTAAAAAGTAAGTTTTTGTTAAAAGATTTCTGGAAAAAGTTCCAAAATCTGTTATTGTGTCAAATGATACGCTTTCACACACAATTTTAAGAAGTTGAATGATTTCTCTTAATTTTCATAACAGAGTCTTGATAAAGCAAAAGAGAAATCTCATCTCTCGTAAAAGAGTGTCATGTCACAAAGAATTTCTGGTGAGGATATTCTAAAAATAGAAAGAGAGAGCTAAATCCATACGCGAAAAAGCAAATCAAAAGTGTGTTCGAAAAAGAATTGCCAGAACATACAAAAATGGTAAATCAAAAGAATAAAGCGTATGGTATGTGCTAGAAAAATCAAGAACGAGCACATGGGAAAGAAACTGATCAAAAATATGTTCAAAAAGAATTTCCAGAACATATAAAACAGACAGAGTGGAAAAAGACAAAAATGTCAAATGAATTGTTTGTTATCTAACATCTCAATTGTATTCATTCAGTAATCATCATGGCACAACAACAACATGTAGCTGATGTTCATCCAGATGAACTGTGCCCTCCAAACAAAAGATATGATCTTATAGATGCTAACAAGAAAGTTGATCTCGAGCATGTGCAATGCCCATCGAAAAGCAAAATTCTGACGAATATCATCAAGAATCATCCATTACGATTCAGCATTGCAGCTTCTTCATTCGTACCATGGATTTATATGGCACAGTTCTGGCATACTTGAAAGGAAGACGAATCAAGTATAGCTCAAGTTTTATACTGACAAGAAGAACTTACTCTTACACTAGATGACTTCAGAACAATCTTTCATCTTTCAACAGAACTGACAACAATCAAAAATTCATTCATGCCACCACCATCATTTTCTGACATGGTTCTATTCTACAAACAAGTTTTGGGATTTACAATGGAGCTGAAGACATCATCAAGTTTCAAGACATCTGGTCTTCTGCAGCCATGGCAAACGTTATGCAAGATATTCTCCAAATGCTTGACAACACGTGTCACTGGATGGGATCAACCGCCGTTGCAGATAATGCAAATGATGTATTGCTTTGTCAATAACATTCATGTGGATTATACAAGTACAATAGGAAGGATGTACCTATTCCCTCAGTATCAACATTTCGATTCCATATCCAAGATTTACAAAGATCATTGTCAGTCATTACATGACTATCTTTCTTGACATCTCAAGACGTGCTCGAGACAAGTATCACAACTTGCAAGATGATGATATCATGAAGAATATTTTTAATTCAGGAAGACACAAAGACAAAGTTGGAATGCAAGATACAGCTTGGGATGATTCACTAAAGAAATAAAGTCACACATACATTAACGATGTAATGCGAGGTGTTTTGGGATAGATGTTCCTCTGACTCAGTCACAGCCGACTGAGTCTACCCAAGGAAAGCATAGGACACCTAGTGCCCCTAGGTCACCTAACCCTAATAAGGAAGCAGCAGAGTCAAGTGATCCAAGACGATCAACTATGATTCGTCTTCGTATCCCTGAAAGAGATCCATCACGTCTTACCCACATCCCAGTTGGCCAAATGCTTTGATAAGAGCAGGATGAAATGATTTTACAAGATACATTACAAGTTAGTCCCTTTTTGAGCATAAAAGTCATGATGAAGCAGAACCAGAAAAATGAGCACTGGTTGATGAGCATTGGCACTGAAGAAATTGAAAAGATGGTGATGGACAAAGAATGTTGTTGTTGATGAGTTCAATCCAAGAATGATGAATCAAATATTCGTGGCACTAGGATAGAGCCCAGGAGTAATAAGGAAAGTCCAGAGGTAGAGATTACTAAAGATAAGGAGGTGGAGATTACTAAAGATAAGGAGGTGGAGATTACTAAGGAGACTCCAGTGGTGGATATTACTAACGTTGTTATACGTGAATGTAAATGATGAAGATAAATATAGAAGAAATACTGATGAGTGTATGATGACGAGAAGAGGAGAGAGGGAGAAAGGGAAATTGGAGAGAGACTAGGAATCACCAATCCCCACACACAATTAATCTCTCTAGGATTCAAACTAATCTTCGTATCTCGGATACGAGAAACTCCAGGAATTGAATGGATACCATACTACATCATCACAAAGTTCACCTCACACAAAGTTATCTAAAATGAATCGACTTCTATCATTGTTCAAGACAAAACCTACTCGCTTCAAATGCTACAAGAGCTTCTTTCATGAGTTACAGGGACGTTATGGTTACTTATTTACACATCTACGGGCGAGGTTCATGCCAAGGAAGTCATTCGATACACTTGCTGATAATCTTCATGATGTAATGGTTGAGACATTACCCACTATGGTAGATAAACACATTAAGGAGCAAGTTATGAAGCAAGTTATGAAGCAAGTTTCTGAAGAAGTTCATAATCAAGTTCCAGTGTATGTTGCGGAAGGGTTGATTCTAGAGATGAAAAAGGCTAAAGAAGAGATGGAAAGATGGATTGCTAAAGCTATCTGGCAGAACATGGAAATATATTACTGCTAAATTTTGACACAAATTGAAATCAATTGCCAATGTCATTACCCTTCTCATGTTGCACTGCACCGTACAAAGTTAAAATGTCTGGACATATTCTTCATTTCATACCGGCCTCATCACAAACTCCTCTATTCCAGATCAACAAATATCAGCCTCGTACCTTGCTATGAAAGTTGATCTTCTTCCCAATTGGCAACAACAAGTCATAGCAATATGGTGGCCTCTCCAGATAAAGTTTGAAAGAAATATTGGTACCACAAACTAGCATGTAAGAACTCCTTCGTTCGCACATGAGATCAGGACCATGCCCTTCATGATGATCTCAAACCTGAGGGTGGAATAGCAAAGTGGCAGAAGACACATAGCATGAAGCTTATGTGTTTGGAGAGTCATCGTCTGGACAAGTGTTTCAAAAGGAACAAGCTCCATCAACTTTAGGTAATCAAGAGCAAGATGATGATTTTGATTTTTGGACTGACTCTTATGCTTCAGATGATGATGAAATACCAACGAAGCAAGTATCACAAGACATTATGGAAGAAGTATCGCTGACCATTAATGAAGCTAAGCTGAGAAAGATGGCTGATGAGATGTTGAGACAGAGATGTACTTCAGGAGATGAGCATCAATATCACATTGATCAGATGAAGATTTCATGAAAGTGACATTGTATAGGAGAGTAAAAAAAGAAAAGAAATTCATGTCACTCTACATCTACGAAAGACCCACACCATTAGTTCATAGCTGTCAAAAAGATCCTGATAGCTACCAGCGTTTAACTCTGATTAATCAAGACTTTTGTATTTGAAGAAAGGAAAATTCTAGACCCGAGAAGTAGTCTTGTCATTTCACATTTCATCCGGTTATTTTTAATGAATTGATGATATTTAAGAACAAACTTCCAGATGGGTGAATAGAGTGTGTTCGCAAGTTTAATCTTATCTCGCTATGTGTGGAACATTGAAGAATCCTCATGCGAAGATTTTCCCTACACAAGGAAACAGAAAGATCCTGGAAAACCAAAGGAAGAGTTTATTCAAACTCAAAGATTATTCAATTTTCAAGACCATACTGGGAAATGGGTCATTACACAAGGTTTATCACAAAGATTGTCGCAAGAAGAGCTAATAAGTACCGTATGTCCATAATGAACCAGACTACAAGAATCTTAATAATAAATAGATATTGAGACATATACTTGTTGATATGAATGGCAATGGTACCGATTATCAGATACAGATTGCTATGTCTTTATCAGTATTCATTAGAAGTACAATGATATGGGAAATAGTGAATGACTTCCAACTTGGAATTGAAAGATATCAACAGAAGGCTAATCTCACTGCACCAACAATGACTTTACCCAAGAATTAAAATCAGAAATTTCTCAATCATCTATGAGCCTGTCATGGAATTTATTTACAAGAATACAAAGAAAGAGAAACGGGGTGATGAGACATTCAGAGAATCATAAGTTTTTAATGATGCACGCTAAATAACGTGTTAGAAGGTCTGAAAGAGTTATATAATGATATCAAGTATGGGTATGTACAAAAAGATCTCACTAATGATGAAGTAGCTTACTTGAAGTTGTTTGAAGAAAGATTGAAGCATCGTAGACAGATGAGAAGATGGAGATGTCGTTGGAAGGAAGACCCACTGGACCACGAAGAAACGCCCTGTAATAATCGACCCTTAGGGAGAGATTGTTAGGATCATTAAAAGTGTCGATTATGTGATTTTGTGTTATTTATTCATTAGTCTTTCTTTTGTTAATGTCAAAGTAGTTTGTAATAAGGTGTATTATGCTAAAAGAATGAAATAGCATAATTACCAAAAGTTTAGGGCTAAGAAGTGGATAAGTTAGGAAATAAAGGAAAGGAAGCCTCTTTCCCTCACTATAATACCCTCTAATATTCATTAGAGGTAATGGCCTTGTAACTAACTCTTCCATTTTTCCTCCATTTTAATATCATTTGAAATTTGAATACTTGCTATCCTCTACTATTCTCTTTATGCTTTCATGATCGATATGTTTGATTCAAGATAAACGAGACCTACCATAAAGGCTCGTAGTTATTGGAAAAATTAGTTACGAAGATGGTTATTTATCACTTATTTGATGGTGAAGTGTAATTACTTAGTTGTGTATCTTATCATATCTTAAAGTGGGTGTTACACTTTGAAGATAACTTGTTTGGTTTGTATGGTGGTGATGAAGACTTGACAAATCTAGCAAAGGTGTGTGATTTATAAACTTATGGTGCTCAATGCGCACATTTACTATCACTTGGTATGTGTCTCATAGAATATGAGGATTTTTGTCAAGAGATTGAGATCTACTTATACTTTGGTCTTGGTATGAGTTTGGAGTCACATGGATAGTACAACATATAAGACATAAGTTTGGGTTGTTTCTAACTTCAGCATCAAGTCGTTTATACTAGTTTTCTTCATCAGTAATCATTACATTAAAGCATATAGAATTGAACGATTCAAATAAATGTTAACCATATGGTTACAGGGAACTTATTTGTTAAAATGTTTAACATTTATATGTGGCATTGAGGTGAAGGTTTTTTTTTACTACTGCTACTCATTATTACTACTGCTAGAGTGAGTTACTACTACTAAGTTCATTTTTCTTATGTTCGTATGTGGGATAATTTTGAGAGTTAAAAAGGCCTTGGATTAGAAGTGTGATATTGTTTGTTGTAGTCAAGATCAAAGTAGCTTATATTTATATCCCCTATTGGGATTATGACAAAAGGTGTGAAAAGATGTTTAACAGGTGTAAATGGCAACTTGTAGATCCTTGGTGTAGCATGTTTACAAAGGAGTCTAATTGAGACGATTTTTGTATCATTCAGGGAAATGATTACATCTCAACTTTTAGGGGAAGCTGTTGGCTTTATATAATTTCGAACACGACATTGTTTTATTTTGATCATCATCAAATAGGGAAATGATTATTGGGGATTCTTGATTGATGATACTAAGTGAAAAAAGAATGAAAAACAAAAGGACTAAACGCAAAGCTGGAATTCGTCCAAAAGATGGAAGATTTTGAAGATTCTAAAGACCCTATTAGATAGAAGATTTAAAGATAAAGCTTCAAGTTAAAAGATTTATTTGTTTTCTTCTAAATTCAATTTTTTGTAAACCTGGACTCCTTATGTTATAAAACGAGGTCCCAGCATGTATTTTAGTGTGTCAAAATGTAAACAACCAGAAAAAGTTGTGTATGTCTTAGGATGACTTTCTCTAATGTTGACTCCTAGATTGTTTAGTGTTTTAGCCCCTAGATTAATGTTTCATTGATCCAGTTAGATAGGTAACCATTCTACAGTTGATCGTTAATTGGAGCTTGTAGTAGACATAGTAACGATGAAAGATAATGATAAAAAAAACTTATTAGAAATAACATAGATTTGTCTTATTCCGCTGCAATGTTAATGTATCTTTGTATTCATCCTAGATAGTCATAAACAACCTCGAGCTATAAACGCTCCAAGAATTATCACGTTTTTAAGTTCTATCAATAATAGAAATCTTATTTTTATCGATAAAAAGTTATCTTCATAATGAATCAGTGTTTTCAGTACTCTCAAAAAGATTTTCAAAGACAATTCGACCACTTAAACAATGATAATAGCTCTTTAAATAGAAAACGGCTCATTATTTGAGGCGGAGAATGTGTCAACAAATAATCATTTAAAACTATCTTTCAAAATAAGTCACGGAATAAACGAATAAAGTTTTTGATAATGACGGATAACAATTTTAAGGGAGTTAATTTATATTAACTACAAGACTATCGAATTCATTTGTTTTAAACTTTAGGGACTTATTTTCACTTTGAGACTTAGTGAATTCAGGCTTTAAATTACATTCGACCAATATTGCAAACACCTCATTGTTGTAAAAGACTTAGGAATGTTTGAAAATAATTACATAGTTTTAAATGCCTTGAAATTGATTCTCATGATAGATCTAAGCTTATTTATTCTACCAAACACGATCTTGAGTATAAGTGTGTACTAGGTTTTGCTGATTCGGAGGTATCGAAACCAACAAGGGGGAAGGAATAGATATACAAAAAAAATAATGAATACACGTGATTTGGTTCCTTAGTGTATATATATATATATATATATATATATATATATATATATAAATATATATAAATATATAAATATATATATATAAAAACTAAAAAATACCAAATACCAATTATAGTATAGAGGAAGTATTTCAAAAGGTTTTTTTTAAAAGGAAGTATTACTTTTATCCAAAGTAAAATTCAAAACCTTCCCGAGTCGTATCCCGACGAGACGTGAATTGAAAATCGAGGTTAAGATCGTGATCGACTTATTGAATGATCAAATTTTTGATTTGGGATTCTATTTCTACAAATAACATGCAAAAACAAATAAAGGCAAGCTAAAAACGAAAGCAATTAAGGACTTAAACTAAGAACGTTAACGGGAATCTAAAAACGCGACTTAAAACCTAAATTATCAAATTTTAACCCTAAAAATAAAAATTTAATTTATAAAGGTCCTAAATGATTAAAAATAATTTTAGAAAAAAAGAATTATATTTTTTTTACTTTTATTTAATTTATTATGAATTAAAAACTGTTTTAATCTAAAAATATTAAACTAATTTATAAAAATCTAAAAAATTCACAAAAATCACTTTGTGGAATAAGCAGGTAAATACAAGTGGTCCCAAACAGCTTAGTGGAATAAGCTAGTAAATAAGCTACAAAGGTCGGATGGCTTAATTGGCAAAAAGGTCATAAAAGAAAAGTGGGGGGAAGTCTTAACGAAAAAGACCCAAGGGCATGTTGGGAGTGGAGAGTGTGTTAAAATGTTATGCAGTTAAGGTTGAGGTCCCAGGTTCAAGCCTGAGACTTCCCTATACGACATAACATTTTTGTTTTGCAAAAAAAAAAATTTATGAAAATGATTTTTAACACTAAAATAAGCAACTTTAATAAAAGGGATTTTGACAGAACTTAAAAATAAGCTAGAAATAAGCAATAAAAAGATGACAGTTT
The DNA here is from genome assembly GCA_026074375.1 of Tanacetum coccineum. Lineage (NCBI taxonomy): Eukaryota > Viridiplantae > Streptophyta > Magnoliopsida > Asterales > Asteraceae > Tanacetum > Tanacetum coccineum. The sequence continues at coordinate 26,344 of BQNB010076370.1, forward strand.
TGAAAATTAAGACCTTATGAGACTTTTAAGCTAAACTGTGTGATCTTTTTAGACTCAAAAAGCAAATGGAAAACAAATAAGCTAAAATAAGATAACAATAACTCCCTAGACCTAATAACAAAACTACTCCCAAAATAAGTAGTTCCTAATATGCCATAAGCTCCAGAACAGTAATTAAGCTTTTTTGGCTAAAAAAACTACTCAATTCATCCAAAAAGGTCATTAAGCTCGACTATTAAGCTAGATAACCAATAAGCTAATCTTCAAACCTTTAAACAGATTAACTATATCCTATAAACTGACCAGAATAAGCCAAAAATAAGCATTCTGAAAAACTTTATAAAGCTAGTTTTGAGCTACTGAATATTGTGGTTACTCTTAAAACTATGTTTTTTGGTTTTCTAATTTTTTTTATGCAGAAATGAAATCTACTGCCAGCATAGAAATCAGATGACTAAATAAGCACTAACCCTCTAAATAAGCTTAGAACAGATTGACTTTTAGACTATAAACTAACAAATGCTATTCAATTTCATATCTTAAAACTAAACATTTACTTTGACTAAATTTAAAGAGATTGAAAAGAGGATGTTTTAGACCTTTTAAAACTGTGACTTAACAACTATGACATATTTATTGAAAACTCAATACACATAAAACATTACCACATTACTTCTACTGCATTTAGAAACCATAAACAACACAAAACCAACACTTATAAGCTGTTTTCAAAGTACTTATCACATAAGCTGTTTTAATAAGCTTAAAGTCCACAGATTCACACTAATGCTATATGAAACCTTAAAAACTAATTTTAACCATTGTAAACTTATGAAAACAGATTTATAAGCTTAGTTTAAGCTTATCAAACTTGGCTTAAGGGTCAAAAGGCCATCAAATAGTACTAACCTTGTTAGTATTGCTTGCCAAACAACCTTAACAAGTTTAAAGGCATATTTTATGCATACAAGATGTTATATAAGTTGTTAAAAGCTAAAACAGTAAAGGACAAGTTATATAGGATCTTTATAAGCCACTTTTAACTATAAAAAAGCAAATTTACATTAAGCTATAAGCAAAGGCATATTTTTTGATTTTTGACCAGTTTATATAAAAAATGAACCAAAAAAAATTTGAATATCAAAACCACACATAAGCTCTGGACTATCAACTAAAGACAATAATAAGCATAAATAAGAAGTTTTAAACAGTAAATAAGCAATAAATAAGCAATAAGCACTTTTTAAGCTTAAAATGAAAAGGAGAGAGTACCTTGCCCTTTGCTCTAAACAAGGGCAAATAAGCTCTTAATGAGCTGATCTAAAAGCTCCAACTTATCAAAGATAAGCTGGTAAAACCCATAAGCCCTTCCAGAATTGGCTTATCATTCATAAAAGCTCTTTTGAGTGATTTTTGGTGCATTTTAAAGACAAAACAGTTTTAAATAAGCAAGAACCAAAACAGTTTAAGGAATAAGAAACTTAAAGCTTAGTGAAGCTTTAGTGAGATCATAAGCTATTTTCATGGTTAAGCTTACAACAACTTACAAAGGATCAAACATGAATTTCTTAAAATACCTCAAACTTCCATTAATACTTTAAAACGTTCACAATACTTAAAAGAAAATAACAATAAGCTTAAAAACGAAAATAAAATATCGGAAAAAAACACCCAACCATGAGATAACCATCTATTTATGATCCTATAAGAGGAAGCATCTAGGTCTTCAATCTGTGCTACTTCTGTGAGAGGTATGAGAGGTGTGTTTCTTGTGTGAGTGAGCTCGAAACCATCATCTTAGCCATCCATTTTGCTTTGGCTCCAAGTAGTATAATCTGACCCTTAATCTTTTGTCCTTGTCCTATAAGCCAATGGGTCATCTGAGATTGCCATGGTGGGGCTTGTCTTCCTTACTGAGGTGGGGTTTTGCCCTGTTGCAGGGTCGAATTAAAAGAGACAATAAATAGTGCTCTTGGCGGGAAAGGGGGTGTGTTTGTTTTGGGGATAACGGTGTTAAGGAGTTTGTTAGGTTTAGGATTAATGGTGTTTGTCCTTAATGACTAACTGTGTAATCCCTTTAAAGAATGTTATGGTTAAATGTTATGTTGGGCTTATATTTGGGCTGGGTTATATGGTTTTGGATTTAGGCTTTTTATAAAGGCTTAAAAGCTTAAAGCTTATAATTGATGATTAATAGGCTGACCCGACCCATTAACTTGGTTGCGGGTTGGCCCATTTAAGATACACACGTCTTTGGCTTTGACTTTTCATGCTCATTCCATTCCCGTGCTTGGTTTTGTCAGTTTTGGCTTCGTTTTTGTCTTTTAGTGAATATCTATTACCTGCACAACACAAATAGCAAAACACACATATATTTGGCATTTTATTTCCGTTTTTTGTCATTTAGGCTCGTTTTTATAGGTAAAAGGTATGTGTAATTAAGCAAATACCAAAATCCCCCATACTAAACTATTGTCGTGTCCTCACCCAATGCCATAAGTAAACACTTTAGATAACCAAGAATCGCAATCCCCCTTGACTAATTACCTCAAAAAGTAGCTAAGTGTTCATCGAAGGAATTAAAGAAACATTAGTTTTGAAAAGCCCCGTTTTGACCATTTTTAAATATTTACACTTATTACCACATTGGGGGGGGGTGGGGGGGGGGGGGGGGGGGGGCATATTTTTGGTATTTTTCCTTTTTCTCATTTTTTATACTTTCCTTTTAACCAACTAGAAATGTCTTGGACTTTCGTTAATTTACATAACCTTTGGGTCATAGAACAAGACACTTCAATCCTAAAATCCCTAAAGATAAATTCATCGTCCTGAATTTTCACCCGCCCAAACTAAGCTTTAAAAACGAAATCACCATTAAATATAAGTTAAGATGCTAACACTACTCATACTTGTAACTTGTGAAACTTTTTGCTCTCGACAATTATTATATATTATATGAGTGTGCTTATTTCGAATTTCAACCATAGATCAACCTTTTTAAGAAAATTGCAATATTTCTATGCTTCACGTTCCACCCAAGAATTATGACTTTGAAGGCGAGATCATTCCATGTAGGGACTTTCTTCTCAGCACTCATCCCATGTAGCGACTTTCTTCTCGGCGCATCCCGGTCGAGACCGGCTTAGGTGACCAGGCTTTTGACACCCCACAGAGAATAGTATCGGAACTCACGGACCTTTAGTTTCAAAAACTCTTAGGCTTCTCGTCAAATAAACAATTTATTTAGAAAAATCACAACTTAAAACGAAATAGTCTTATTTCAAAAGCATGTATAAATTTAAAAAAAAGAGATTTTACCTATATTTATTAAATCACATATATTACTCTTAATATAATTATACATCCTTTAAACTAAAGAAATCCTCAACCTTTTAGAAGGCTGCAACATCGGTTATGAGCCGGTAAGATGCAGCAAACTTTTATCAGTCTCGGATAATTACTATGTGCCTTATTTAGAAGACTGCAACATCGGTTGTGAGCCGGCAAGATGCAGTAAACTTTTATTAGCCACAGTTTTTATTATTATTATTATTATTACTTCATTTTTCAATTTTTTTTACACTTTATATTACCACGATATAGAGAAAATTTCTTTTTAGAAAATTTAAGTATAAATTTAAACTAAGACTAAATAAATTATTGTTATCGACTATACTTCAAAAATTGTTGATTTAAGTTTAATTTTCAAAAAGAGCACGTATTATTAGTCTGGTTAGGAGCTTCGGGGAGGAAAAGCCACAAATTACACTTATGAGCTCTTAAGATTTCCAACTAATCCTTGCTTAACATCTAACTCATAATTAACTCTATCATTTCTCGTTCTTCGCAAATTTAAACTATTTAATAAAAAAATCAGCGAATGCTTAGTCTAAAAGTTAAGGAGCAAGTTAGAGCTCAACACGCTCGATCGAGTCAAAATTTATTCTTATTCTACCCAGCAGGAAAGTCAAACATTGTGACAAAATACTTATTTTATTTTTGGAATTTTTTAATTTTTGCATAAAATCACAATATTTTTTTAAAATTTGGTGGTAAAACGGAATTACGTGAAAACAACGACTGCAGGCACAATCAAATCGATAGATCCCCCCATACTAGAACTGAACATTGTCCTCAATGTTTTAAGAAGGGTCTCTACGTAAATCTAAGGCCGTTTATTAAGTATGCACAAAGATAAACGTTAGTCGATAAGATTTAGGATATTGGATTCCCATAATTATGCAAAAGATTGAAGCTCGAGTAAACGAAGGACAAAACCACAAGCACGAGAGGCTTAATAATCCGGGGCAATTCTGGACATACAACAAAAACCACAAAACACGAGAAAGGAAGAGGCGAACCTCCTCACGTCACACTTATTCATTACTATCATTATAAATATATTAGGATAAGCATGGGTTGCCACCCACGAAGCGTTTGTTTATTAAAGAGTCACTAAGCTTGACTCGTCCCCGAATTTAGTTATCCATGGGGAAAGTTTGGATATCCGGGACAACCATAGGTGGTGTATCCCTTCCAAATTAATGTTTGAGTCTATGACCGTTTACCTTGAAGTTTGGCCCGTCGGTTTGAGATAACTCGACGGTACCATAAGGGAAAACTTAAGCAACGGTTAACGGTCTGGTCCAACGGGTTTTGAGCTTGCCCGAGAAGATTTTTAATCGAGAATTGAAGAGAAAAACTTGATCACCAACATTGAAAACGCGGTTCTTAATCTTGGAATCATTGGTTTGTGCTTAATTACACATACCTTTTACCTTTAAAAACAAGCTAAAATAACCAAAAACGGACTTAAAATGCCAAATATATGCTT
>BQNB010076371.1:0-29258 GCA_026074375.1 Tanacetum coccineum
GAAGATTGGAGACCATCAATGGAAATTGTGGGCATTGCTTTGTTCTTCCACAATATTAAACCATGAATCTTCCAAAATCCAAAAAACCTAGACAAACAAGTAAAAATAACAAACAAGAACGAAAGAGAACAAGCCTCCTCTCATCATTTTTATTGTTAGCTCATAAACAACTTAAAACGGCTTAGTTTTTGTTATCCAAGTACAAGCTATACTCGTCCCCGAATTAATTTGTCCTTGGGGAAGCAAAGAAAAATAGAAAGAAAATAAAAGATAAGCATGGGGTGCCTCCCACGAAGCGCTTGTTTATTAACGAGTCCCCTAGCTTGACTCATTATCACAACAAGGTTCATTATGGAGGATAAAAATGAGGGTGAAGAAATTCCGAAGGACGGATCCTTCCCCAAACTAGAGAATTAGTACGGATTAAAGGTGAGACAATTGAGGATGGGTAAAAAATCTTAAGAGTGAAAGAACTCTTCCTTGTAAGCACATTATCAAAAATACCCGGATCAAAAACTAAGACCTTAGGGTTTAAAATATCATTTTTAGGCTCAACTTGAAAATTTTCAAGGTCAAAGTCTAACATCATTTCAGAAGAACGGGTGGGCAGGGTGGATAAAACATTTGGCTCATGAACTTTAGAGTTCTTATCAACTAGGATACCCGGGTTGAAAACTTTATCCTCATTGATTGTTGAGAATAAAGCATCACTTACATGAAAATCCTCATAACAAACCAAATCATTTCCTTCAACATAACTTGAACCACCGGGTTCAAATTCATCACTTAAGCTCTTAAAAACACTTGAACTTGATTTGTCAAAATCTTTGGTTTTATCACTATCAGAATCCATTCTCTCAAAATCCTCTCCATACAAAATTCTTTTCCACTCATCATTGTTAGAATCCATCTCAAAGAGATCATCATCATTATCAAAGTCATCTTTTGGTAGAGACTCAATTGAGGGTTCAGAATTAACTTTCGGAGAAATTTGTCTAGATACCTCAATAGAAATGATTTCCTCGTCGTCTTCAAAAAGAGGGTTCAAATAACTCTTAAGAGTTTCCTTATGAACCTCCTCCTTAAGAATTGACTCGTCATTTCTAGAGGGAAAATCATCTTTTTTCTCAAAGAGAGGGTTTGAAAAAGTCTTGAAACTTTGAAAATCATCACAAAAAGGAAAATCACACTCTTTTCCAATTTTGGACTCTCTTGGGATTGGAATGAGATCTTCTTTGTCTAATTCTTTGTTCGGAATAAAGTTAAGATCCTCATCCCCCATTTTGAAAGAGTCCTCAAGATTATTGTTTGGAAAGATGTGTGAAATTGCACCTACGGAAGCAATTTTAGGTGAATGAATAACTCTTCCTTGGTTAATGATTCTAAAATTCTTTAATTTTGCAAAACAATCCCTTCTTCTAGCAACTGGGTCAGATATTTCCTTAACTTCTTCCTTTTGTTTAATAATTTCTCCCACAAGAGATTCAAACTCTTCAACAATAGTAGATGTGGGAGAAGAAGAATCATCATTCTCAGGTTCACAAACATCTTTGACCCGGTCATCATAAATGTCCATCATGTGGATTGACTCTTTGTCTTGACTACCATCCGGTTTAAAAACTATTTTTTCCATACCATCCCTTATCACTAGCTCTTCCCCGTGGACATCAATTAAGACCCGTGCGGTCCTTAAGAAAGGCCTACCAAGTATCAAAGGTACTCGGTAATTACACTCAAAGTCTACTACAACAAAATCGGCCGGGAAAGTAAATCTTCCCACCGGGACCAAGACATCTCTAGCAATTCCTTTAGGAACACAAAGAGAGCAATTTGCTAGTTCTAAGGTCATCCGGGTAGATTGCAATGCGGGAAGGCCTAACTTTGTGTATACGGAGAATGGCATAAGGTTGATACTAGCACCTAGGTCGGCTAGGGCTTTGCATTTAAGCTCACTAAAATTACACGGGATGAGAAACTGTCCGGGGTCCTCAAGCTTTTCGGGAAGCTTTTTGAGAATGATCGCCGAGCACTTCTCACTCACCGGTGTATTAGCCATCTCATTTAACTTTTCTTTGTTTGACAACAAGCTTTTTAACATCTTTTGATACCATAAGGAAAATTTGGCATGTGGAACAAGAGCATCCGCAGAACTAAAGCTCAAATGTGAAGATCATGGAAGTATTTCAGAACTTTAGAAGCTAAATATCATCTCTTACCACGATTCTTGTCCGTTTCAACTCTTGAAGGTAAGCAAATTTGATCTATCTTGAAAGTTCATTAACAACTCTAGAGCTCAACTATGTTTTCTTTTTTCCTTGTTCTTTGGACCTTTTCCTTGTTTTTTGACTACCGAGTTGGACTCTTTGCTGTACTTTGTGACCTGTAGGTTGCACTTGTCCTATTGAGTTCCACCCCAGGTTCCTACCATCCTCATTGTCCCAGATTGACATAAGGAGGAGGGCATAGGAGGTAATGGTACCATCATAGGCCAAACCACTCCGAGTGGGGAGTTGTTTAGCTGACTCATTTCTAGGAATTAGGAATAGTATTACCTTGGGGTTTTAAATGTTCCCAAACCGATGCATTGTTATTTTCCCATTTGCTTTTTGAAACATGTTAAGTCAGCATATTTTTGAAATTCTTTGCTCATTTTGAAATCTTGTTGTACCCTTTTGAAATCATTCAAATTCCTGTTTCAAATTTAAATTCAAAGTAACAGCATTTGCTTTTTGTGTAAGCCTCAATCTAGCAATAAGATCACCGGAAACTTAGTGTACGCGGGTTTGATAAACTTGACTTGTTGGTTAAGCCCCAAGTTTAGCTCCCATGGTAACTGTTGGTTTGGTTCACATTCCTAGTCCCCATTAACCCGTGGTTCCCATTGTATCCTTGTTAGGTCTAAAGCTGAGATTGGTGATAGTAAAGCCCGTGTCTTATGTTCGCTAAAGGTTGGGAGGACGGGATCCGAATTTCCATTTAAACAAAATTACCGACCGAAATCGGTTTGTTCTGAAATTGCGTTGGAAATTACATGATATACCGGGATACTCAGAACCGCTCATCCTAGCAGTGGAGGCACACAGTACTAACTATGATCCTACTAACCAACATACAGGAACACCTTTCCTCCACCGTTTGTAATCAGAAAGTGAATCTAGGCACAAGATAGCTTATTCATCATATATTTTCATCCTCCATTCATTTCATTCCTAAAAGTGTCACAAGCAGCTCTTATTCACTCTAATCCGCCTGCCATTATGTCTGTGAATTCGCGAAGTTAGATAGAGTGAGAGAAGTAGAAGAAGATAGAGAGCCATTCGTATCTCACTCGCATCACGTGCGTTCCGTCGGACATCTAACTTTAGGCTTTATTCTTTTAGAATATAGCTTATCCTCCTCGGCTGACTTTTGTAAGAAAATTGCCACCGAGGCACAGACTAAGAGAATCTTGACATCAATAAAAGCATCAATGAATTTTAGATTGCGTCTCCTAATTGTGCTGGCGATAACCCTGATGAGGAACTCCTTAGACAAGTTCCTTGAAAACGCTCCAAGCTTGAGAAAGATTCTTGACAATTGGCAAAATTTTTATTTATTTCCGAAGATTGGTAGTCTTATAAAGTGAAAGAAAAAGTGATGAACTATCGACACTAAAGCGTCATCCCATGTAAGAATAGAGTTCGTGGGTTCTTGTCAAGCCATGTTTTGGCAACCCCATCAAGAGAAAATGCGTAAAGAGGATAGAAGTTTGATGTTGGATTGTTAGGGGTACATCCGGTGTACCATTTTGATATAGTTATGCTAACCACAAAATGAACGAATATGGAGCATGAGCTCCTCATCATTGATCCTCCTCCGAAAAATTTGAATTTTATGAACAAGATTAATGAGAGAGGATTTTAGTTCAAAATTGAGCATTGATGAGTGGTACAACTATAGCACTTCAAACCCCCCGGTGGGAGCTTAAGTGCTCGGAAATCCATACAGTTCGTCATCGTCCATTGAAACGATCCGGAATGAGAGGGATTGCCCTTTGTTGTTGTCGAGAACGACGACGTTTACGTCTTCTCGAATGAGTATATATCCAAGAAAAACGAGTGTGCATGCAACTAGTGAAAATAATAAAAAGGAAACAATATTGAAGATTTAAGACGATTATTTTGGGGAAATTACAAATTTTAGTATTTATTAGGAAGGAAAACAAAAAGAAAAAAAATCGATTTTTGCAACCGTTAGTTACAAGCTTCCATAAGTCGCACAAGTTACGCACAGAAGTGAGCGAAAGGCTGACGCGAGCCGCAATGACTCTGAGAAAGTACTATCACCTCCTTATACTCACCTTATAGTTGTAACTCGAAGGTCCGTCCGTACCTCGCAAGTAAACTCACGATTAGTTTTGTTGTTTATTGGAATGGTTTAAGATGGATAGCTAGTATCCAAATATTTATTTTTTTTATTTTTTTTTTTTGAGTTAACTAATTCGATAGGAATCGATATTAAATAAACATTTTTGTATTTTTATATACAAAAATAGCAAGTAACTTCCAAAAAGGAAGGGTCTCAAAACTCTACTTCAGCGAATAGTCCCTCAAAATCGTTCACGTCTTCCCCGACAAACGCGCCAAATTTGGTATCTTGTGTGAGCACTAGGCCAAATTTTATACTATGAATACGTATAAATCCCGTGACGAATTCTACCATTTTACCTCTTCTCAAACAAGAGAAATAAAAGGGGTTAAAATTCTCACTTAAGAAAAAACACAATAACGTATATTTTTAACCGGGAAGTAATTTTCTTCTCGGTCTATCCAACGAAGTCGTGAATTGTGATTCAGAAAACTTCGGTGTTCGAGTCAAAAATTGAATAAAGGATTTTTGGAATTTTTAATTACACTATGATATAATAGGCACCATTAAACTATAGAACTATAAAGGAAAACAGAAAGTTTAACTATACGTAAATGTTATAAAACAAACAGACTGAATTAAAACGTGAGCTAACACGAGAATTTTTAAAATCTCAAAGGCACTAACACTAACAAATTTAACTAAAACATCACAAATCTTCTAAAAAGAAAATTTTAGGAAAAAGAGATAATTAGAATTTTTACTATTTATGAATTTTATATCTGATATTTTTAAAGAAAAATGAATTAACAAATAAACTTTTGTCTCTAAAATTAACACTAAAATCTATTTTATTTATTCTCAAAAATACTAGAAATGAAAAAGTAAGAAGTTATTACAAAAAGAATTAGATTTTTCGCAACTATTTGTTCTATGTTCTATGATTTTTCTTAAGAAAAAGAAATTACTACAAAACCTCTTTTAATTTCCAAGAAAAATACCAACTAAATTGCAAAATAAAGAAAAATGATTTTTAACGACTAAAAATGAGCATAAAACTAAGTGGAAAAAAAAAAATGCCTAATTTTTACTAACCAATTGAACCCGAATTTTTGCTTATTAAAATCTGTAACCCTAATTTTATAAAACTAAATATTATTTATTTCTTTAAAAATATAAAAACTATTTTTATTCCTAACCTAAAAGAACAGGGAAGAAAATGTCAATAATTGAAAGTAAAGGTAGCGGGGTAAGTAAAAGAAATTTACACTAAATGATAAAAGTCCAACCTTCTTACGATTGCAAAGTACACAATTAACCTACGATTTGGCTTATTTTTGGAGCTTAGGCTAAAAAGAGTGACGAAATTAGCTAAAATCTTCAAACTACAAAGTTAAACCTGAGGCATTATACACTAAAACTTTAACAAAAGCACATGAACATTTATCCACTGTAAATATGCTATAAAATTAAGCTTTTAATACTCTTTACAGACAACTAAGGTTTACTTTGAAAATCTAACTTTTCTTCAACTTTAGTTGTTACTTCTGCTCATTATTCGTGAAAATAAGAACCAAAAAGAAATCTATAAGATGCCAAAGATGTGATCTACTAAAGATTTCAAAAAGAAATAAGTCAACAATAAACAAGATGATCAAGAAAGTTTGATCTTAAAAAGTAAAGGAAAGGTTCAAGCTTAATACTGATATTAAGGAAATCCTAATAAGCTATCTAGCTCAAATATAGATTCTAGAAACTGAAAATTTGAGAATAAGCTATACTATGAATATAGAAGTAATCTAGATAAAAGGAATTTAGAAATAATAACTAGAAATAAGAATCCAAAAGAAATAAGCTAGAAATCTACAATGTTGCTATTACCACTTTTGCAAGAACATAAAAGCTAACCTAAAGCTTAAAAATAAAACTCAAAAGATTATCTATATTAAGCTAATGGAGTACTATTAAGATGCTTAAAACTAAGTTCTAACTCCTAATTACAAATGCTAAAAAGTAACTAGAAAAATGGTGAGCAACAGCAGTATTAACTGAGTTAATACTGCTATTGCTGATATATTTGGTAAAAAACTTAAATGCAGGCCTAAACTTTCAACTTAGAACTCATGAACTCACTATCTAAATGTATCTAAGCCTACATTAACCTAAATTGAACACTAAAATGCTGAAAATCACTAAACTCTAAAACTAATTTTGCACTTAAAACTGTCCTGGTGCTAGCAAAAGCTTTTAGAGCTTAAAACTTTGAAATTCTACAATCTATCTTGCAAATCCTTTTTAAAACTTGATAATTCTGAAAATCTAAACTATGTATAGAGTTTTGACAGAATCATGTTGACTTTTAGAGTCAACAACACCTTAACCCAAACACTACTTAACTAAACTGACATTACTAAATTTCACTTAAAATCTATTTTTAAAACTAAATCTGCTAAAACCTTATATCTACTCTAACTATAACTCAACTAAGTAAGCTGTTTAAGCTCTAAAATTCCTAGCTTATTAAAAGAAATAAGCTAGTTACTCAGCTAGCTTAACCTACTTATTATGACAGAATCTTAAGAAGTGAAATCTTAATGGAATCTAGCTTCAAAAACTTAAAGCATTTGAATCTCTAAACTGACTAGGTAATATTGAATAGGTTTAAGCACAAGAATACAAAGAAATAAGCTACATGAATTAAGCTATATGTATGCTAAAATCAAATTCAGTAAGAATAACCTTTGAATTTGTAGTCTCTGAACTCTAGCCACTCTTGTTGAGTGAGTGGCTTTAAATTTCAAACCTATATGGCACCTTGCCTCTAAAACCTGAGCTTAAGCTCAATAAGCTAAATTAAGCTTATTACTCCTCAATGCTTCCAAATTTGAATCAAACTGAATTTAAATGGACTTAGGTGAGTAAAAATAGACAAATACAGTATTTAGAAAACTTTTTATAACATTTGAACAACTTTAAAACAAAAGAAAACTCAATAAGCTATATTGAGCTTATTACAAGCTTATTATGTAAAACTTGCTTATTACTTGAAAACTTAAACACAAACTCAATTCAACTAACTTTATTACTTTTAAAAGAAGATTACAAATTAAGAAACAAGAAGTACGACTGAATTGAAAGATTTAAAAAAAACTTAATTCGCAACGATGAACAGTACACGAAAAGAAAATTACAAAGGAAATTTAACTAACTCTCTAAAAAAACTCTCTAAACTGAATATCAATCTCCTATTTATAGATGAGGGTGAAGAGAAGATGAGATACTCAATCATTCCTAGCCATTGGATCTTATTTATTTGAATCTTGGCCGTTGATGATGTGTTCGCACCAATTAGAGGCTGCCACGTGTGCAAAATGATGTGGAAGACTGTAAATACGAGGTGGGGTGAGTTGGAAGAAACGGGGAAGAGATTTGGGAAGGTTGGGTTTTATTCTGGTTTTGGCGGGAAAAATCGTTATAAAACGGTTAGGGAAAAAGTTATAACCCGCGTGATGTTTGAAAGTTTAGGAATATTACACAACTAGTCCCTCTGTTTCATTGTTCAAAATATAGTGTTAAATGACTTCCGAAATTGACATATATGGCCCTTGTAGTTTAATAAACAGGAAATGGGCTTTGATATTGGGCTCATTTTTGGGCTTTTGTGATCCAAATGATGTAGAAGGGCCCAAAGGGTATTTTAGTCTTTTTGCATCCTCTTCAAAAGGTATAATGGTCATTTTTCCTTTGAACTTTGACTTCCTTTGACTTAATTTGACTTTTCTTGACCACGGTCTTGATCCGGCTTTTGAAAATGGCTTCAAATCTCTCTTGTACTTGTCTCTTCATTTCTTGTCGGTTTTTGTTCGTTTTTGCTCTTTTTGACTTTGATATCCTTTCCTGCACATTATGACACAAAAGCACACATATTTCCATCTTTTGGCATATTTTTGGCTTTTATTGGCGAAATCCTGGGTATTTTACATATACAATTTAACACTTATCAATGGACATTAGTCCTTTATTATTATTAATGATATTATCAGTTATGATGGATTAAATCTGCATTTTAGTTTTTAATTTTTAACTATTACAAAATAGCCAAAAAGTACGCTGCACTTCTTTGGAAGTGCGCCGCACTTGTGGGCGGTTCCATCATATATATCTATTTATCTCATAATAAACAAACACTAACACAAATACTCTATCAAAACCGCCGCCCTTCACCTAAAAAATTCAAAAATCTTCAAACAAATCCATCAAACAAAAGCAATATGCCAATGGTATGTTAATCTAACTACATTCGTATTGTTTTTTATTAGTTTATATTTGTTTCTAATTAGGGTTTATAAGGTTATAATCAGTTAATAAATAGAAAAGCAATTTAAATGGTTATATAAATTGTAAATGCCACTATCTATTTATGCTTATTAGGAATTGTGATTAAATAGTTTTAATGAATTTTTAAAACTGATTTGGGAATGATTTAGGGGTAAAAATACTATTCAAATAATTAGAATTTAATTATTCGTTTATTTTTGTAGAAAAATTCAAAATTGTCTTAGAAAACCCAGGAAGTACGCCGGTTTTGCTCCTGAAACTGGGGATTTAGTGTAAGTGCAGAAAGGGGTCGCACTTTCTGTAAAGTGCGCCACACTTTTCTCTCAGAAAACGAACATAATGTTTCAAACTCATAGCTAGGATTGTCCGTTGATTATAATTCTTATCTAACATCATTATATGTTCTATTGTGAATTGCATCTGGTGTGTAGACAGTTGGAACACACGATGATGAGGCCGGTTCTTCCCGACCCAAATGAACCCGGAAAAATGAGACCGTGAAGGAAGCAATGCTACTAAAACAAGGTTCAACACTAACCTTGCTCGGTTGCTCCTAAAACAGATTTACTCACCTTACGTGGTTGATTGAGGTTTGTTGAAAAATATGGGTTGTCCCAAAGAAATTGAGGACATGCTTGAAATTAAGGTGTACAAGATAGGAGGACAACATGAAATATTCACTTCTGAAACATGGAGATGCTTGTTTGACATCTAATGTGTTTTGAAAGCTTTAAATTTATAAGACTAGTTTTACCGATATAAATTGGAAACACACGCGTTAAAGTATAACCCACGTATACAGCACAGATTTAGGGTAAGACCAAGTCGTTCTATGGGATTGGTGTTTATGAAAAAATTTATTAGTTTTGCAAAGGGTATCTTTAATATTTGTCACGAATCTAAAAATAAATGGTAACACGAATTTCAAAATTATAAAAGAGATGTTTATTTGGGAGACAAGAGTAATGAAGGATAAACTTGGGATAATAATGAGTCCATGAATTTAAGTATATCGGATGAATAAATAGGTAGTTTAAATATCTATTTAGCATAATGAAGAATCCTTTCAGTCTTTAATCTTTGTTATGAAAAACGCTTTAAGATTGATTCGTGTTTGGAAATAACAAATATAAACTTTCTCAACCAAGTTCGTTAGACATGAGGTTGAGCGTTAAACACTTATATACTTGGGATGATAATCATTTTATTGACTAATCCTCACAAAGTCAATATCGAGTTGTCATAGACAAACACCTCGAAATCAAACATAAATTCGGTGTTTTTTGACATATATCCGAGCTAAACGAGTGATCAAATGATGATTAAGGATCCAAGAATATAAAGATCAAGTTCATATTTACTATTTACCAAAAATCATTAGTTATCCAAGTTTAATCCATATTAACCTCATAATTCCCAAATAAACATGGTAAAACTACTCAATATTAAGATTAAAGAAACACATAAAAAGCATGTTAAATTTAGCAAACATCATATTCAAGAAGATTAACAAGATTTTACCAATTTTACAAGCAAGAGATGGTGTTTTTACAAGAGTTTTCCTAAACGAAAACTATATGAAACCCAAAAATCCCACTCCAAACTACATATTACTCTGTCACAACCCTCCTTTGCTTTGATTACAACTTCCTTGTATGACTTAGAACGTAGGAATTTTCATGAACCAAGAACAAGTTCAACTTTTCCTAAAAAAACTTCTCTCTAACTTGATTATAAGATTGTGTGTTTGAGATGTGTTAGATGATTGTGGTGAGTGTAAAAACTCCTAAATTCGTCCTCTATTTATAGCCCAAGGAGTGTATCAGTTGGGAAGAGAAAATAGATGAAAAGCCATGGATTCAATGCTCATTATTATGATTTAGAGTAACTGCAGGCTGAAGTGCGCCGCACTTCCCTCAGAAGTGCGCTGTACTTCCCTCAAAAGTGCGCTGTACTTCTCCTTAGCATTCAATTTTCTCTTTCCCCGTCTAAAAGTACGTCGTACTTTTAGAACATGTGCGTCGTACTTATAGAACATGTGCGTCGCACTTTGGCGTTTATCATTTAATACTTCCTCTTTCCTTCTAGATCTATCTTCTAATGGTCGTTAGTCCATTTAACGAATATCTTTTGCCTTTTTAGTCCTTTTCGTGATCTGTGGTCCTGAAACAACTGTTACACAAATAAGTATATAATCACATGATATTTAACATATTTATATAGATAATTTACATATTAACGGGAGATAATTTATGTATATTTGGAGTGTTATCAAATCCCTCCATACTTATCTGTTGCTTGCCCTCAAGCAATCTAAGCCAAAATATTTAGTCAAGTCAATGATCACAAGCAATAGATAACGCGACAAAGAAACTAACGAAATTTTTAAGTATAGTTCACAGTCACTCAATTTAGTGAAGTAAATGATATATGTAAGTCACTCAAACGCCCAGTTATAAAATGTTCAAATTACCATAGGCTTGTACAAGAAACTTAAACGCACCGACATGGCGTAAGTACCAGACATAAACATCAAAAGAGGTTACTATTAGTATTTTTATGTTTTATATTATCAAAAGATTTTATGATAGAATTATAATCCACCTTATCCGTAATTATTCTGACTCTTCCTTTCCTTTTTCGCTTATTTTTTCCTTTATTCCTTTGTCTTTTTCTCGCTTTTTTTCAAGAACCTCTCATTTGGATGAAACTTGCTTTCCCCTCATACTTATGATAAGCATACTACTTCAAACGAACTTAGAAGTTTGCAACCTTCGCACTTCATTATAATAGCAAGACCAACATTTACGTGCATCAATATGTACGGATAAAATTTTAGATAATTGAATCAGAAAACTTTTTGACAATGTTTATTTATATTTATATTGTTTTCATTTGTATATATCCTCTTAATCAGTTAAATGTCTATACCACGTGAACGTGATCTTACTGCAGTCTCGTAAAGATTTCAAGCACAAGTTCTAGAAATAACAAATTACTGGCACACTCATATAATTTTTAACCGATATCAATCCTTCAGAAAAGGCAACAAACTACAAATACACAACCATAACGACAGATGAGACACTTGCAATTGCATTTAAACCTTAACTCGAGAAAGCTAAAAGTAAAAATTATCTTAGGTATCAAAGATAGATACTCGAATTCCTTAAGATCTAAATCTCATAATTTTTAGGATAGTAGGTAAAATACGCCAGTAATGTTATCAATCCAGAGTCAAATTTGCTTATTGTGATCATTCGAAATGATTAGTTTTAAAGTTTTTTAATTTATATATATTTTTTCAAAATTTATCTCCACCTCATACTTAATATGAGCATTGTCCCTAATGCGAGAAATATTATAGAGAAAAGATGAATGGGAAAAATGAATCATAAGATAATACTTCCCTTGTTTTATGATTTCATCAGATTGTATGAAGCTGAAGATAGAGTCTTCGTACATAAATTCTTACGGTCTTTCACCTGTTAATTCTGTAATAATAATTCACTAAGAAAAAACACAATACAAAAACAAACATATAATAAACCAAAAGTGTTTCATGATAGAAATGATAGTACGAAATAGTTTAGCTGCCAATCAAGGCATATCACACTTGACAAGAAATAAATAAAAGAGTGTTTAGATAATTTATTTTAAATCCATGACCACAAATGGTTACCAAACCAAAGTAGTGTCATCTTGATATTACTTTTCATCATCTTGTTGTTGTTGCTGCTCAAAATAACTTGGTGGATTATATGGGTCACGCAGTGTAACTCAAAAATGTGAAGTTATATGCTCTAAAACTCTATCATATTTGTCTGAATGATAAGACTGCCTACGCGTCATCCTTTATATTTCACCTATTCGAGTCTCCAATTGACTTATCTTGTCATACAAATCAGAAGTAGTAGGTTGTGGAGCCCTTGGTGTTACTACTCTTGGGATATTAGGTGCAATCTCTTCGGGTATCAACCTCCCATTAGAGCCGATCAATTCTCTAAGGATGTTGGCATCCAATGTTCTGCAATAAGTTGGGGGCACTTAGCCCATTTAGCACCTCATCGCTCAATATACCAAGTCTTTTTGCAATCCTTGTCACAAACTGTCCACAACAGATCAAACTTTCTTACTGTGTTCCAACTTCCTTTTTCTTCATCCACTTAGCAATCAACCAAGTAACATTAGCATATCCATTCTGGTGGTTGGCCTCAAACATACTCAATAACCATAACTTATTCTTCTGTACCTTGTCATAACCTGTAGTTCTTTGACATAAACCATATGTAATCATTTTCTGCAAAACTCTAAGCACATGTTTCATAATTTTTTTGTTTGGGCTCCTAGACAAGGTCAATGTTTCCTCACTGCTAATATTCAGCCAATATTAGTCAGCACTAAAATCATCATCATTCCTAAGACCTCCAATAAAATAGGTTTCAAATCTATACTCCTGAATTTCATCACCGATATACAAACCTAAGCGTTTAGAAAAATCTAGAATACTCATAGCATAAGCTTTACCACATAGCCTAAATTTGATTGCTTTCTTTGTCATTAATTCATCATCGGCCACAGCTTCATCAAACTCAAAAGTTGCATAAAATTAATGACATAATTCTATGTAAATTGGCTCATTAATATCAAAAGTACGTTTCTATGCCTCAAATGTAAACATCACTTCATCTATTCCTATTTGTTCACCCTAACCTCTAACATATCTTCAATAGCATTATCACAACCAAGGGTGTTCAAAACGTTCCAATCTACAATGAAAGGAGAGTAAATTTGTTTTGATAGGTTTCCAACTAGGTTGGTGTTATACCTGTTCTTAAGTGTCATATTACAATTCTCTCACAAAAAGAATTCATAAAGCATACGGCCCATCAAAGTTTCTTCCACATTTTTAGTAATTCGAGCTCTTTTTGGATGTGATGAGGAAGAATCGGCTTCATCATCGTGTGTTCCAATAAACTACACTCAAAACATCATAAAATAAGCAAATATTAGTGTTAGAAAGATTAGGTAGTCAACGGGTATGTTTAGGACAGTAACTTAACCTGCATGCCCTGTTTTTCGAGTCAAAGTGCGTCGTACTTCATAGAAAGTGTGTTGCACTTCATAGAAAGTGTGGCGTACTTTCTGGGTTTTTATAAAATTTTCTTACATAAAACATATCCTTTATATAATTTTTTAACTAAGTTTTTTTTCTTTTAAAACAGGTTCTAACAACCCTAAGTTAAATAGCAGAATTAATCAATAAAATTTTAATCATAACTTTAACATAATTCTAGTCATTGAATCATACTAAAAACAGAAATTCTAATGGTTGCTTCAAATGTATTTTAACAACTATCATTAGTTATATATTCATTCTAACAAATCCTAAGCAAATATATTTAATTAGATTAAAAGTAATTAAAGAAAAATAAAAGACATACCCTAGGCATTGTTAGGGTTTCGAAGGCTTAAGGTTCGAATTTTTGTTATGAATTACAGATTTTAGAGTTTTATAATTTAGGTTGAATTTTAAATATGGAAAATATACTATTTTATTTGTGTCCCGCTCAAAAGTGCGGCGCGATTCATAAGAAGTGCGGCGTACTTTTGAGAAAAAGTTTTCTCAGCTATTGTACAATAGTATAATTTTGATAATAACATAGAATTTCACTAAATATTTTATAGAAACTTAATTTTTCACTCATAATAAAACTAAATATTACATAGCTTTGATTTAAACATAAACTTTAAACATAAAAAGGTAAAATTTGAGGGAGTACAAAAAGTGCTCCTTTATTTCAATCATAGTGATTTTTTATTCTGGGAACCAGCTATCTGACATCACATCACTCAACTTATTATACTTTGACAGTTTCCTTTTTTTGGCTTGGTTTTGAAACCTTAATCATACACGTTTCTGTATAGGTCGGTTAATCTAATTTCAGCATCCACTGTCCATCCCCTTCTTCTTTCTTACAAAAATTCCCTTTATAATATGGTTTTCATTCCATATGTTGTAATGGTACAGGAAAAGATCCAAGAAAACCTACAGCTTATTCAGATATTTAGCAGGCTTTGGTCCATACATTGGTGCTCCAAAACTGTTCCTTTGGATTCCATAGTCTAGCTGCCTCCTATGTCAAGGGTTTTCTGTTGGACAATGATGGTCCTACATCATAATAGCATATTTGTAAATTCTCGAGTGCTCTTTTCTTGTTCCTCTTGTTCTTTCCCATTTTACAAATGAATGGTGGCAGATAAGCTTCATCGATTTCTGGTATGTGTCCAAAATCAGTATCAAGTAAATGATCCCAATCATCCTCAAACTTTTTGGTTTATACAGAGTTGTCCAAGAATGGATCGAGTTCGAGATGTATTGTAATAATTCCATTTCCAAAATTAGGAATTCCTTTGGCGAGTCTCATGAACGATCTACCAAATATCACACTTGGCTTAACATCATCCTCCTCAGGATTTACTATGAATTTCACAAAATAAAATTCCCCTTTTAGAGAAACCAACAACTCTCTTTTTACTAGCTTTTCTCTATTTTTCTCCTCGTATTCCAAACATAACTTGACCGCAAACTCGTTTGAGATCAAGTTTTTCTCATACTTTAAGTTAATTTCTCCATCGTAAGCATGTAATCCGCCCACGTAGCATGGTGTGAAATAACGTTCACCTTCTTCTTTCATCCTATAGAAAGTAAAGATTTTAGCTTCTTTCTCTTGCCCACTACTAGCTGTGTCTTGGAACTCAAGTCCTTCCTACTGCTCCTTATTCTCAATACCTTCAGCCACTGAACCTTGGTTGTACTCTCCTAAGCACAATTGACCAATGCTCGTGTTTAGGTCCATTTCTATCATAATATGACAAAACATCAAAATAAACATTAGTTGGTTAATACAAGCAAACATAAGTGATGTTTCATACTTAAATAACATTAGTAAGCATTCACAAGTTAAAAATTTAAATGGTTTCTGCATAGTAAACGAGTTACGAAGCTTTTGTAATCTGTCAGACCTGTAAGTGCGGCGCACTTAGGAATAAGTGCGGCGTACTTGCCCTGTTTTTTCAAAATGCGTCGTACTTTGTAAAAAGTGTGACGTACTTATGTGTTTTTCAATTACGGATTGTATAGAACTCTTTATGTCCAGGTTTTTAATTATCAAATTATCAGTTTTAATATTGAATTTATCATAATAATTACGTAAAGTTATTTTATCCCTAGTCATTACTTCATATTTATTCATTTGATCAATTTTACTATAACTCCTCATTTTTTCATTTATAAGTTTTTCATCATAAATAGGTATGTTTGAGTAAATAGAATAGTCATTAAAACAGGTAATGATCATAGGTTCATAACATATTATATTTAAAACTATCACATAATCATTTAAAGTATTCATGGAAAGTTTTTTTTATTAATTTGATTAACATAACCATTATTGTAACTATTAGTGCATTCATAAATAAGCAAATAATAGGTAATAAACATAGAAATAACATCAAGCAAAGATTCAAGCCTAGCATACGAGAAGAAATATTTTTTTGATATTTTTGTTTTAACATACAAAATGTACAAACATGTAAATCCAGCAAATAAGATCAAAAGGACGGCAATCCTCATGTACTCAGAAGTAAATTTAAATGTTAGAAAGACTGGTTGGGTGTTTTGGGTCGAATTTATATACATTTTTAAAAAATTTCCAGAAAGTGTGTCGTGCTTGGTAAAAAGTGCGGCGTACTTATGAATTTTTCCAGAAAAACTGGCATACTTTGTTAAAGTGCGTCTTACTTTCTGCAATAAAAATGATTTTTAGGTCAGTTTGCCAGAAAACTGTACGGCAGGGTAGTAAATTTTGGTTTGCAAAACATGATATACTTACAGAAGAAACAATTCAATCCCTAGCAACGGCGCCAAAAACTCTTGATGTGTTTCGAAAGCTTTAAATTTATAAGACTAGTTTTACCGATTATTAATTGGAAACATACGGGTTAAAGTATAACCGACGTATGTAGCACAGATTTAGGGTAAGACCAGGTCGTTCCACGGGATTGGTGTATATGAAAAAGTTTATTCGTTTTGCAAAGCGTATCTTTAAGATTTGTCACGAATCTAAAGATAAATGGTAACACGGATTTCAAGATTATAAAAGAGATGTTTATTTGGGAGACAAGAGTAATGAAGGATAAACTTGGGATAATAACGAGTCCATGAATTTAAGTATAATCGGATGAATAAACGGGTAGTTTATTTGAAAGATTATCTATTTAGCATAATGAAGAATCCTTTAGGCCTTTAATCTTTATTATGAAAAACACTTTAAGATTTATTCGTGTTTGGAAATGACATATATAAACTTGCTCAACCAAGTTCGTTAGACATGAGGTTGAGCCTTAAACACTTATATAATTAGGATGATAATCATTTTATTGACTAATCCACAAAGTTAATACCGAGTTGTCATAGACAAACACCTCGAAATCAAACACAAAGTCAGAGTCTTTCGACCTATATCCGAGCTAAATGAGTGATCAAATGATGATTAAGGATCCAAGAATATAAACATCAAGTTCATATTTACTATTTACCAAAAATCATTAGTTATCCAAGTTTAATCCATATTAACCTCATAATTCCCTAATAAACATGATAAAACTACTTCATATTAAGATCAAAGAAACACATAAAAATCATGTTAGATTCAGTAAACATCATATTCAAGAAGATTAACAAGATTTTACCAATTTCACAAGCAAAAGATGGTGTTTTTACAAGAGTTTTCCCAAACAAAAACTATATGAAACCCAAAAATTCCACTCCAAACTACTTAATACTCTGCCACAACCCTCCTTAGCTTGGATTACAACTTCCTTGTATGACTTAGAACCTAGAAATTTTGATGAACCAAGAACAAGTTTAACTTTTCCCAAAAAAACTTCTCCCTGACTTGATTATAAGATTGTGTGTTTGAGATGTGTTAGATGATTATGGTATGTGTAAAAACAACCAAATTCGTCCTCTATTTATAGTCCAAGGAGTGTATCTGTTGGGAAGAGAAAAGAGATGAAAAGACATGGATCATCATTATGATTTAGAGTAACTGCAGGCTGTAGTGCGCCGTACTTCCCTCGAAAGTGTGTCGTACTTCTCCTTAGCATTCAATTTTCTCTTTCCCCGTCTAAAAGTACGCCATATTTTAGAACATGTGTGTCATACTTTTAGAACATGTGTGCCGTACTTTGGCGTTTATCATTTAATACTTCCTTTTTCCTTCTAGATCCGTCTTTTAACGGTCGTTAGTCCATTTAACGAATATCTTTTGCCATTTTAGTCCTTTTCGTGATCTTCGGTCCTGAAACAACTGTTACACAAATAAGTATTTAATCACATGATATTTAACATATTTATATAGATAATTTACATATTAACTGGAGATAATTTATGTACATTTAGAGTGTTATCAACATTAATGAAAGAATTTATACCAAACTTTGCCACGAGTTCTACTCCACTTATACTCTTGATAAGGTATGTGCAGATGATGAATTAAGAACCAAGAAAGTGATTAAGTTTAGACTTTGTGGTAGTGGTCCTACCTTGACGTTGCTTGTGTTTGCTTATCGATTGGGGTTGTATCATGCTGATGAATTGAAAGATGAAGGATTTGAGGTATATTTTCAAGGAGGATTACGTAGTGATGAAAACTTTAATGCTAGGGACTATTGGTTGAACATTAGTAGCGAGGAGGAGCTACATTTGTCTATGAGCCTTGCCTTGACCATTAGGCATCCTATTTTGAGGGTGTTGCATAAAATGATAACCTATGGGGTGTGTCAAATAACTATAAGGTATGATAAGATGCAAATAAATGAGCTCTGGCTGATGAGCATGTATGAAGCTAAACATCAAAATAATTATGTAAATGTGGCTTGGTTTATGGTGAAATGGCTCAAGAGGAGGGAGTCGAAAGCTAAAGAAATAGTATGATTTGTTGTGGGCAGTTTATCACGAGGATAGCTAAGAGGATGGGTTTGCTGACCGATGAGGTACTAAATAGTTTAAGTGCACCGATTTATTGTAGAGCACTAGATACTATCACCCTTAGGGATCTGACCAGCCCTGATGGGAGGTTGATTGCTGAGGACCCAGCACCAGGAGTGCCACGAGTTGATATTCCTTGAGGCCCATGCCCATCTATATAATAGGATGGTTAACATGGAGATTCGTTAGGGGATGTTAGAGAGGATGGACCACAGGTAGTCGTATCAGCTGGATAGGTATGCTGGACTGCTTGAGTATATGGCTGGACAATATAATGTTATATTGCAAGGAGAATATGCACCACCAAGATATGATGAGGAGTATGAGGAGTAGTGTCGAGATGACACGCTTGGATTTTGTGACAGTATGTGGGTCACAAGTTTTAAAAAATAATTTTCTGAAACAATATTATTATTATTATTATGGTGAGTAAAATGCTTCTGTTGGCATTAAAATAATATTTTATATTCTGTACTAATACTTATGATACTTATTCATATTATGTGTGCTTGGTATTATTTGCGTTTGGGTATTGTTTGTTATAATTATCACAGGAAAAAAGTTTGGAAGATGTACGAATTCGTGTACGAAGGCTCTACACTTAGCTTCGTATGATTTTGCTAAATTCGTCATAAGGGAAGTTACATCCAATTTAATTTTCCAATTTATCTTTTCTTTATAATATTTCTCGCATTACGGACAATGTTCATATTAAGTATGGGGAGGAGATAAATAGGAAAACTAAATTTTCAAATAAAAAAATATACTTATCTATGTTTTCTTAATATATAAAAACTAGTACAAATTTAAATAACTAAAAATGTAAAATAATATATAACTTAAATTTTTTGGAAAACGTAACATTTTATTGATCACCTATAAGCAAATCTGAATTTGGATTGATAACTCTACTAACATATTTATACCCATTATCCCAAAAATGAAAGGGTCGCCTTTCAAATTTTATGAAAATAATTTTTACATTTAGCTTTTTCGAGTTAAGGTTTGAATGCAATTGCAAGTGTCTCATCTGTTGTTACGGCTGTGCCGGTGATTTGTTAATTCTAGAAATTGTGCTTGAAATCTTTACGAGACCGTAATGAGAACACGCCCGCGTGTTATAAACATTTAATCGATTAAGAGGTGATATAAATATAAATATAAGTATACATAAACTTTGTCAAAAAGCTTTTTAATTAAATTATCTGACGCTTTATCCGTACAAATTGAAGCACGTAAATTCTGGTATCGCTATTATAATGAAGTGCGAAGGTTGCAAACTTTTAAGTTCATTTGAAGTAGTGTGCTTATCCTAAGTATGGGGGAAAGCAATTATCCCCCAAGTGAAAGAAAATAAGGCAAAATAATAAGCCAAAGTATGATGAAAAAAGTAATGAAAGAGAAAGAAAAAAGTTGGTATATATACGGATAATGTGGATTATGATTTTATTATAAACCTTTTTTGACAAATATAAAACCAATAATATAACAAAATAAATTTACCTCTTTTGATTTTTATGTTTGGTGCTTACGCCATGTCGGTGCAGTTTAGTTTATTGTACAAGCCTATGGTAATTTGAACATTTCATGACTAAGCGTTTAAGTGACTTATGTATACCATCTACTTCACTCAATTGAGTAAGTGTGAATCGAACTTATCTCTGAAAAATTTGTTAGTTGCTTTGTCGCGTTATCCATGCTTGTGATCATTAACTTGTTTATTCTTCCACCAAAAACAGAGTATTTTCGCTTTGATTGCTTAAGGGCAAGCAATAGCTAAGTATGGGGGATTTGATAACGCTCCAAATATACATAAAATATCCCTTCTAAATATGTAAATTATCTATGTAAATATATTAAATATCGCATGTTTAGATACTTATTTGTTAAATGGTTGTTTCAGGATCAAAGAATATGGTAAGGACCAAAAACGTAAAGGAAATCCGTCAAGTATGATAACGGTTGTTAAAGAAGGACCTAGAAGATAATTAAAGAAGGAATTTAATGAAGAACAGCTAAGTGCGGCGTACTTATGAATGGGGAGAGAGAATTTATTATTGACGCCAAGTGTGGAACACTTTTCTAGAAGTGTGGCGTACATGGGGGTGCAGTAACTCAAAATCATAATGATATGCATTAAAGCCATGACCTTTCACTTCCCTTCTTCCCTTCAACTGATGTGATCCTTGGGCTATAAATAGGACCTCAAATTCTGAGTTCTACATCACCAATCACTCATTCATCATTCTCATTTCACAAAACCACATAAAGGAAGTTAGGAGGAAGTTTTGGGGAATTGTGGTTGATCAAGCATGTGTTCATCAAATTTCTAGGTTGTAATCCATCCAAGAGAGTAGTAGTGAAGTGTATTTCAAAACTATAAGTTATTGTGATAGAATTGTTCCTAGTTTATGGGTTTACTTTGAATATAATAAAATGTCCTTTAAAAACTCATGTGAAATCATCAAGTATTTGCTCTTGGAGTTGGTATAATCTTGTTTCTCATCTAAATTATGATGTTCTCTGAGTTTTATATAAATGTTATGTGTTTGATCTCAATTAATATGGAGTAGTTGAATTATGTTAATTTGGGACTTATGAGAGTCAGGGGTTTAAACTTGATTTTAACTAACAATTTTGTTAAATAATAAATATAAACTTGATGTTTATATACTTGGATCCTTGATAATTATTTGATCACTCACTTAGCTTGGATATATGGTCGAAAGACTCTGACTTGGTGTTTAATTTTGAGGTGTTTGTCTATGACAACTCGGTATTGACTTTGTGAGGATTAGTCAATAAAATGATCATCATCCCAAGTATATAAATGTTTAATGCTCACCCTCACGTCTAACGAACTTGGTTGAGCAAGTTTATCTTTATTATTTTCCAAACGCGAATCGATCTTAAATCATTTTTTATAATAAAGATTAAAGGCCGAAAGGATTCCTTATTATGTTAAATAGATAATCTTTTGAATAAATTATCCATTCATGTTGATCCCACTTCAATGGATCTTAAAATTCTTAGCTTGTGTAAGGTTTAGTTATGCAAGATAAATCCAACACAACTATGATAGAAAATTTGTTTGATAATACTAAAGATTATGTGGAATCTAATCTTTAATATAAGAAGAATTCGTCAATGAAACAGTAGCACAAGAACACAATTTAATTCAACAATAAAAGCTCCAATATCATTATTACAAATAATACGAATACTCTCTTAGTATTAGGGTTACAAAACCTTGAAGCTATGAAGAACTCTATAACTCGTTTTTGGTACTTTAATACATATAATTCTATACCCTAGGACCTCCTTTTATACACCAATGAGTCCTAATAAGATTATAATATTTTCCTAAGTTATCATGATCTTCTAAACAAATAACTTATACGTATCTTTTACAAAAATATCTTATACATATCCCATAAGCAATCTTTATCTTTTCTTTGAGCAGTCTTTATCCTTTCAGCAGTTGTAATCTTTCAGCAGTTGTAACTTTTATACCAGCAGCATTAACTTTCAACACCAAGAGTAGTAACTTTTGTACCAGTAGCATTAACTGTGTATAAGCAGCATTAACTACTTAAAAAGTTTTCTTCAATCTTCACCAGCAGTACTAAGTTACACTAGCAATACTAACTTTACTCTAGCAATACTAACATTACTAGCAGTAGTAATATACACTAGCAGTAGTAACTTACACTAGCAGTAGTAACTAGCAGTACTAACTACTTAGCATATTTTTCATTAAGATTACTAACAACACTAATTTATGCTTTGCAGCAGTAACTAATACCTTAACAGCAGTAACTTCAAGAAGGTTTTTAATCCCAACAATCCTCCCCTAAACTTGATATTCATCTTCAAAATCATCAAGTTTTTTCATTAAAAGCTTCATCAATCACCAGGAGGATGCTTCTAAACACTTTATTGAGGTACATAGCCTTCCTTAAGCTGTTTCTTGACCAATATAAGAAGCTCAAACGCCATTTCACAATCATAACCAACTTGGAGCTTCACATCATTGAACATTTGATGTAGTGTGTGCTTTGTAAGTGGATACATCTTCTCAACCAACATATAATAAAGTATGTTCTGCATTGTCACATAATGAAGTCTACAAGAATCATAAAGCTTCCAATTCAGCACTTTAACTAACCCTTGTTGATTCTTCCATACGCTATCTTCAAGATGATGTTCAAACATGGTCTTCAAATTAAGATGTAAGAAAATATCCCTATAATTCGTTGGTTCTGTCTTCTTAAATCTTGCTTTGACTATACTCCGAAGAACTTCCAAATCTTCTCTGTCAAAGTTTTTAAGCATCTTTCCAAAAGTTAAATACATCTGAGAATTACCATCTGCTCTGATAATTTGGAAATAGATTTTATTCCCTTCTTTGTAGATCTTGTAGTCAACAATGGTTGGAGATTTGGTAGATAAAGGTGTAGCTTCAATAGTTACATCATCTCCATCATCTGAAATGATTTCCATACATTGCTTAAGCTCTTCAGTTTCTTTATCATCATCCACCTTTTGCTTCTTAGAGCTTTCTTGTTCCAGAGCTTCTCCTGTTCTCTTTGAGCTGCTTTCTTGTCTTGTCTCACTGCCTTCTTCTCTTACTTCACTACCTCCTACCAATTTTGTATCCATATTAACAAATGTGTTTACCCTTTTCATTGATTTATCAAATAACTCTTGAACATTGGCAAAGGACTTAGTATTCAAGTCTTTAGGCTTCCATCCTGCCATATTTTTCAGATAGGCACACATTATACTCCTTTGTTGAGCTTTTGTGGGTTGTCTATTTCTCCTTTCTTTTTCTCTCTTAGCTGCAAAGTGCTTCCTCATTTTCTCCAAGAGTTGTTGAAACAGTTTAGACTTTCTTTTTTCTTTAATTGTCCAACTCTTCGTTCCTCTGCTTGCAAAGCCTTTGATCTAATTACTTAGTCATTCTCATCCTTATCCTGAATTACAATTAAATAATAACCCGAAATTTTCATCATGTAATTATCCCACATATTATAAATTAAATGCAATGTAACATTCTATATAAACAAAATACTACCTTTTTAACAGGAAATTTTTTCAGCTTATACCATTATGTAACGTATGTTACATATACTAAAGTTAAACGAGCTTACGCAACCTTCTACCAATGCCATCTATATCTAATTTTATATACGTAAATATTCCTAGTATGTCAAGTCTAATGGTTTAAATATCCATTTTTACCATGTATGTTATCCATTTAACTACCATACAACGTTATTCCAAGACAAAGCATTGATACCTTAACGTTTATTTCCAAAAACCCTAATTACATGTCAAAACAAGTGTACAAATGTTCAAAGCATGTGTACAAGTTATAATGCCAAACTTTTGAATATCTTTTCCCTCCTAAACCCAAGTACAACCTTCTAAAGCTCAATGTACAAGTCAATTATGCATGAAATACAAACTAGGTCATTTTACCTCCTAAATCATGTTTATATCTTACCACCACTTTAAAATAAGGTACAAACACCCAATGCACAACTCCTAAAACCTAAACCTAATCCCTAAATCAATCTAAACCCTAATCCTAAAACCATAATTCATCTAACCCTAAACCAAAATCTTAAAACCATAGCAAACCCATTACACCTTAAACTAGTTCATAGTTTTCAGAATCTGATCCGTTAAAAAAATATAAGATCTGGGCAAAATTAGTAGGTTATAGGTATTAAGTAAAAACACTAGGTTATATCCCTATGTCTTGTGATCATTTTTCCGATTGAATCACCCCGATTTGACATCGGATGAATTGGTTATAGCTGAAATGGCAAAGGTGCGCAAATTCTGCACACCTGTAGTAAATGGCTGTTATCTCTAAATTTTTGTATAGTAACCCCTGAATATATAAAACTAAAAGTTGTAGTGGACTCAAATATCTAACCATGCTCACTGGTTTGAGGTTGATAGGAACTACGGTTTGTAAATGGTAACCAAATTACCAGGACTGATGTTGGCTATCCAAAAACAGCCATGTATAAACTAAATAAGCACCTCAAGCTCCTCCATGACTTACCACCACCTTCATCACCATGACCTCACCACCACATCACCATCACTCTAACACCTTACAAGCACCTCCATCACCTCCTTGTAAGCTACTACTATAAGTTGCACACTAAGTAAGCTACTTGTCACCATCTTTGATTTTTGAACCATCACCACCTCCCTACACCTCACCCTAGCTTTCTATTAGTCACCATAGCATCCCTTGGCCACCACACCAAGTAATCTTGGTGCCTACTCCAAGAAAACTTGGCCCCTAAGTCATTTGAGCCCTATATAAGCCGAACACACACATACACTTTCATTTCATCCTCACAACTCTTTTCCACCTTAAATCTAAGTTCAAACCAAGTTCTAGCAGAAGTAAGAAAGCCAAGGAAGAAGTACCCAGCCCTTAGAAGCCAAGAAAACAAGAGAAGGAAGCCATTGAAGTCATTTCCTAGGCGTACGAACCCAAAACCCTCATTTCGACCCGTTTAAGCTCAAGTAAGCTCAATTTCTTGTTCAATAAGCTCACATTCTGTTTTAAGTCTTCCATAAGCTCTATAAGATCATGTGTAAACTTTTGTTTAAGCCCTTGAACCACAGAACCATATGGTTTGGTTTTCCTAAACCAAACGAACCCATTTTGGTATTTTCAAGCTCATAAGCTATTTTCATAAGTTCAAGCTTGTAAAACTTATTCATTCTAACTTATTTTGGCTTATTATAATAAACTATAACCTGCAAATTACTTTTTATATTGAAAAATATCAATATTATGGATTTTGGACTTGATTTGCAAATATTTTCATGCATAGGGGTATATATCGCAACTTTTTAAAATTTATAACTAGAGGGGCTGAAAATGTAATTTTCATAAAGTTATAACTATAAGGGGTTGTTTTGCCAAGTTCTAAAGTTAAAGGTTTAATATATATACTTATTATATAAAGGACTAAACTTGTAAAAGTTTATAAACCAAGGGTATATATTGCCATTTTTGCAAACTTAAAAATATAAAATATATTGTTTTTATATAAATTATAATAATGTATATTAATATTATAAGGCTCGATTTTATTAAAACTAGACACATTTATCGTTATTAATCATCGATCGACTCATTATAAAACAATTATGTTATATATTTAACGTAATTTATCATCGACTAACTTTTGAAGAAACTTAAAATCTTATCGTATCACGTTACTAAGGAATTTCATGTGAGGGGTTCCATTTGAGTATTTGTTTTGACGAGTTTGCTGGGTTTATGATTTAAAGTGCCCTGACTCCTCAAACAATACCACATGGCCTCTGGATTATGATAGCCCGAACAGTGATACGTTAAACTTTATGAAGTTTCAAAACATAAAACATCATACTAGGACTTGACATATTACCCCAGGTTGCGTGATAGCTGTTACTTTCATTTGATATACTTTTACCATCAATCAGATTTCCCTGTTAAGGTGAGTTCATAGCCTCGCATTTTAAATATTTTGAATACTTTATAAACCCGCGAGGGGGATACATGCTTAAACCATAAATGCAAGTGTTTTTCCAACTTTATGCTATCAAGATATATTATTGTCTAAGTACCTTCCACTGCCAATATTTCTTAATCATGAACCATTAGTCACTTGCGAGTGAACACGAATATTGTGGATAGATCTATTGGGGTGTGACGACTCCCGTTGATGTACCTCTACTTTCTGGTACCAATAACACTATATTTGATTATAATGGGTAACTTTGGCAAGTTACCTTTCCACGAGGACATTTGTTCCTCAACCAATGTCACTACGATGATTTCCATGTTAACGTATTGATGTCATGAGATTAGGGCAATAATAATGTTTTCCATGATAATTGTATATGCAATTATTACACTTATAGGTGTATAACAACGTAACCCACTATTGAACTTGTATTCAAACTATTTATCATAAACCTATGAATTTCACTCAACCATTGTGTTAACCTTTTTAGCATGTTTATCTTAGGAAATTGAGCAACTTTTAACACGGAGTGGAACAGACTTGAAGATGGCTAAATTGTTATCATTCAAACTTTATGTTTCTAGATTTTGGGACCTCTCTTTTGTAAAACTCTAATGAATAAATGAATGATAACTAAATTTTCCAAAACGTCTCTTTACTATTTGTTTTCTATGATTATGGTTGTTGTACTATGAAGTAATACCTCAGATTAGATTTTGCTGCTATATTTGTCAAAATGGGGGTGTTACAGATTGGTATCAAGAGCCACGGTTATAGAGAACAAGGTTAAAACCTTAACTATAACTACTTTTCTTTTTCCATCCAAGAAAGTCCTCCGTGCCACTACATCTCCCAAATAGTATGTAAAGATACATAATTATTATATTGTTATATAAATAACTTATGTTATTTACCACTGGGTTGTTAACAGAGTGATGTCTTCTCCTAACCACCCTACTTCTGATATTGAGGATGCTTTTTCCTCTAAATTTCCGGACTATATCCCGGCTTCCCCGGACTATTTCCCAGCTACACCGGGAAATACTTCTTCTGAATCTTCAAATAATTCATCTGGTTTAGTTCTAATAGCTTCACCAACTCTTTCACTTTTTCATAATGACCCCTATATGAAGGTCATGCAAGCATATGATGCCATTAGTCCGCCACAAGTTACTATTCCACCCCCAACTGTTGTGCCTCCATCTCCGATGCTATCTCCAATGTTTGATTCCCGAGATTTCTTTCCTCCCAAAGAGATTCCACCACCTAAAGACACTGAGACTCCTGTTGAATCACCCATTCCAATATCTCCATCTTCATCAGTAGGATCTTCATCACCGATTAGGTCAACTACACCACCACCAGATTACCCCTTTGATGAGTCTATCTTCGCAGAGTTAGATAACTCATTATGGATCATACCACGACCACTGGGAAGTGAACCAGTCCCCGAGGAATCTAATGAGTCAAATGCTTGTTTAAATGTTCATCTCTGAAAATCTTAGATTCCAAATGTAATACCAAGGGATGTGTATTACTTTGTTAGAACTTGTATCAATTAAGTATCTATGTCAAATGATTCCAATACCACTATGTATGAAAATTTTGACAATGACTTGTAATATCACTCTTATTCTGTGTTGTCTTATGTTGATAGAATGCCTCCCAAAAGGACATCAACATCTGCAGCACCAGCCATGACTCAGGCCGCCATCAAGAAACTAGTTGCTGATAGTGTTTCTGCAGCTCTGGAAGCACAAGCTGCAACAATGGCAAATGCTGACAA
The DNA here is from genome assembly GCA_026074375.1 of Tanacetum coccineum. Classification (NCBI taxonomy): domain Eukaryota; kingdom Viridiplantae; phylum Streptophyta; class Magnoliopsida; order Asterales; family Asteraceae; genus Tanacetum; species Tanacetum coccineum. The sequence goes on from BQNB010076371.1 coordinate 28,076, forward strand.
TACCAATAGGAACACCGGAGAAAGAGAAGCTCATGTAGCAAGAAAGTGTAGCTACAAAGAGTTCATGAGCTGCCAACCTATCAACTTCAAAGGTTCAGAAGGAGCTGTTGGACTTATCCGCTGGTTTGAGCGAACTGAATCAGTGTTTTCCCGTAGCAACTGTACCGAAGACTGCAAGGTGAAGTTTGCTACTGGTACTTTAACTGAAGAAGCTCTATCCTGGTGGAATTCTTTTGCCCAACCTATTGGGATAGAAGAAGCTTACAAGATTACCTGGGTTGAATTCAAGAAGCTGTTGATAAAGAAGTACTGTCTCCGAACTGAGGTCCAGAAGATGGATGACGAATTTTACCATCTGACTATAAAGGGGAATGATCTCAAGGAATATGTAAAAAGATTCCAGGAATTGGCAACCTTGTGTCCCACTATGGTGCCAGATTCTAAGAAAATGATGAAAGCTTTCATCGGGGGATTGCCTCGAAGTATTGAAGGAAATGTTACCGCCTCTAAACCTCAAACTCTAGAGGAAGCCATTAACATAGCCCAAAGGCTAATAGATAAGGTAACAAAGCACACTCCGATGCAAGTATTAAGTGATCACAAACGAAAGTTTGACGACAGAAGAACTTTCAACAACAACAACTACCGCAACGATAATAACAACAACTACCGTAACACCAACACCAACAACTGCTACAATAATCACCAACCACAACAGAACAGAAGACATGAAACCTTCAGGTCTTATGCTGTTACTCCAACTGAAAACAATGGGTATATTGGAAACCGTCCCTTGTGTAAGAAATGCACTCTGCATCACAAAGGACCTTGCACTTTTAAGTGTAATACTTGTAACAAGGTGGGCCATCTGACCAAGAACTGCACAAACAAAGGGCCAGCCGCTGGAAGTAATCTGCTACCAGTGACAGTTACTTGTCATGCTTGTGGAGAGAAAGGGCATTATGCAAATCAGTGCCGAAAGACCACCAACAATAATGCCCAGGGAAGAGCCTACATGCTGAGGGATAGGAATGTTCACCAAGACCCGAACGTAGTCACGGGTATGTTCCTTCTAAACCAACATCTAGCTAGAGTATTATTTGTGTTAGCCTCAAAATATTGAGTCGAACATGAAGTTCGTTCATTATGTATTTAAGTCTCGGTCAATCAATTAGTTAACGTT
>BQNB010076372.1:0-31176 GCA_026074375.1 Tanacetum coccineum
GATTCTATTTTTATAATTAGTGGAATAGTAGTTCAAGGCTTGCATGCATAAAGACAAGAACACTTACACACCACCTTGCATGCCTAATGCTTCCAAACATTTCAAATTAAAGCATAAAGATTCCACATGAATTAATTTTGAGACTTGTTGTTGTGTTTTGGTTTCTTGGTCGTCCAAATTCATAAGAGGGAGAGGGAAGATCACGAAATTTTGACTTCCAAACTCAAGACAAACGATAACTAGAGTTTACACGAAAAGATTACGAGTTTCCGGGGTTTCATTTGATCAAAAATGTAAAAAACGTAATTAATACGCTAAACCGTAAAAATATGTATCCGAAGTGATCGTAAACCACGAAACACTTAGAAAAGATAAAATAATGCATATAATATCTAGACTAATCAATATCCAGATCTGGAATGCGTCCGATGACGTTTTTCAGATTTACGCGGGATAACCTCTCGGCTTTAGGTTAAATTCAAACGTAAAGGATAAAATTCAAAATAATGGTCGGAATAGATTAAAATATCGACCTGAAATTTACGGGGTGTGATAGAAATCTTTTGGACCTGATCGATTTTGTTTCTTTGATGGTAGAAAATGAACCTACTTTTTATCGAGAAGCGGTAACTTCCTAGGATGGGCTAATGGAAAGAAGCCATTAAAAGTAAAATAGATTCTATTTTACAAAAACATGCTTGGGAGCTTGTGGGTTTACTTTCGGGTTGTAAACCACTAGGCTATAAATGGATCTTCAAAAAGAAGATGAAAGCCGATGGCACCCTTGACAAGTACAAAACAAGATTGGTAATCAAAGGATTTAGACAACACGAAGGTCTAGGTTACTTTGATACTTATTCGCCTGTTATGTGACTAACCTTGATTAGAATGGTACTTGCTATTTCCGCATTAATAAAATTAGAAGTTCATCAAATGGATGTGAAAATGACATTTCTAAACGGAGATTTCAAAAAAAGCACTATACATGAACCAACGTGAGGGTTTCATGGCTTCTGGATTAGAGAGCAAAGTTCGTAGGCTTGTTAAGTCATTATATGACTTTAAGAAAGCTCCCAAAGAAGGATATAAATTTTCACCATATCATGCAATAATGTGGATTCAAAATTAATGGATGTATGTGTGTACTCTTGTGTTTATACATAGATGGTATAATTATCACTAGAAGTGATAAGAAGATAAAAAAATTCTCTACTGATATGTTGGAGTCAAGATTGACATAAACTTCATTAGTGGTTGAATATGGTTCTTGGAACTAAGGTCATGTGAACCAATATGGATTTGTTTTGAAGTAAAAAACATTATAAGGACAATATTATTGAGAGGTTCAATGTGAGGAATTCTGGCCTAGCTAGAATTCAATGACATCTTTTAATCTAAAGGTGTTTCCCATTTTGAATACTCAAAGAATATTAGGCATCTTATGTGTTTAATGACGTGCGTCTGACCTGATTTGGAACTTATAGTCAGGTTAATAAGATATACCAGTAAATCAAGTGAGGACAATTTAAATAAGTATTACATGAGTACTATAATTGCATTATGGAAGATATCCGGCTGTTATTAAATGATAGAGTAATGCAAGTACAGATTCTTATATGTATTAGAATCTAGATCCACTAGAGCGGATGTATTTACGCTAAGTGGAAAGATATGTCTTCAAAATATTGAAAGTATTTAAAACAGACGCTTATAGCTAAATCTATGATGAAATTTGAATTTATTTTTCAAGATATATTTATAGAATATGTGGGATATTTACGTTAATTTGAAAAGGACATACCAAGATGGCGTAAACCGGTAACGATGTTTACAAAGTGTGATAGTCAATTGAATTTTGACAGAGCTCATATCACAATGTAAAACGGTAAGTCAAGACATATTCATCATAGACGGTGATTGGTGTGACAACTACTCTCGAATAGAGTTATCACGATTGACTACGTAAAGTCAATGGATAATATCGTGAATCCGCTTATGAAAGGCTTAAGCAGAGAGTTAGTTAGAGAGTCTTCTAAAGGAATGTGACTAAAGCCCTTAAAGGAATGAGTTTCTATGAAGGAAAACCTAACCCAGTTGACTGGAGATCCTAAGATCTGGGTTCAATAGGACAACCTAATCATAGAAATGTGGGGGAAGTCATGTCAATGTGGGGGTGTTACCTAAAACTATAACATCCTAGTCCATTCCTATAACAAATATGAATTGTTGAGAGGTTAAACATATAGCTTTAATGATTTAGGATGAAATCACTAAGCATAATGATTCAAGATGAAATCATAAAAACATATGTTTTTAATGATTCAAGATGAAATCACCTATGTGAGAGAAAAGTGGGGTCGCTTCAAAGGGAAATGTAGGGGGCACAATTCCTAAGATCTCTTGCAGAACCAGGCTAATGTTCAGGACCATAATGAACATGACTATAAGGACTTAACAGTGTCAGGGAGAGTCATGTATGAGTGTGTATTATTGTCTATGTAAACAGAGGTTGAGTTCAAGGAAATCACATCTACTTAGATCTAGGAGGCTAGGTGCATCTCATAAGGGAAGGTTCAAAGGGTCAAACCAACATATCCTATGCAGGACTCAACAGCTAATATTTCGCCAAAACATTCGGGTGTTTTTTGACTAATTTCCATTCATGTAGGGGATTGTTGGAAAAATAGTTTGGCAGAATGTGTTTTTGCAAGATTTAGACATTATTTAATATATGTATATGTTATATATATTTATATTAGCTTGTAGTTTTGCGTTCTCCTTTAAGAGAGCTTCGCAACGAGCTAAAGTATGTCCAAAATGGAGTGAATATGAATGAGATATTGTGTCTCAAAGTGGGGCATGTGAAACACAAAATCTGAGAAAATGGAAGTATCCCACATCGCTCAATATGTGAAGTGGGAAGGTGTGATTCGGGTTCGTTCCAGTTTTCTGTAAATCTATTTTTGGAACAGATTTAAACTTATCAAATAAGTTTGTACAAAATATTTTGTGTCATTAAATGATATGCAAATCATTTTTGTTAATAAAAGATTTGCTTAAGTATGGCAAATATTTATCTTGGAAAACAAGACAACATTTTCACTATAAATATAGGCCTAGTCTCATTCGTTTAAGACATCCAAAATGCAGCTCTTCTGCACACGGTTTCCAGCAAGCCTTTTGATCAGAATCATACGACTGCTTCCATGATATTTCAGGCAAGTTTGTCAGGTTCGGCTATATAACAGCTTTGAACGTTGTACCCTGGGAGACAGACAGCGAATCTGTTTTAAGGGAAGTGTGTCCAGCACGTGCCTTGTTCTATGACCTTTTACTGCTTTCTTTATTTATCGTTCATAGTGTCTGTCTTCTACTTCTACCCTATTCTGTCTGTTTTATTTTTTGTTAATTATTTATTAATTGTAATATGATTTTATTTTAATAAAAGTGTACATGTTTCCCTACAGGTACAACCACCAATCCCATGACATATTTTTAATTCGTCGATTACTAATCCAAAAATAAGAGACATATTGAATATCATCAAAGATGTCATCCTTATGAAGCTTACTCATCCCGAAAAGGAGCTTATTACGAAAACTTCATATAGTCCAAAAAGCGACCATAATAACTGCATCAAAAACCTGTTTGGACCCGACATCAAGAGCAATATCATCGGCCCAAGTAACTAGTGATTTGACAGTTATCTCCGTTGGGGTAGTCAGCCCCCCACCAAACAGGGATCTTGTGCCAAAGAGGACAGAAATCCTGACAGGAAGAAAATAAGTGCTCTATAGATTCTCCAATCTGCATACAAACACGGCATAACAAAGAATCCAAATCAATACCTTTGTCTCTTAAATTCCTACTTTATTCAACCTAGTAGGAATTATGTCTCTAAAAATGCGCCACAACAATATATTATGTTTTCTAGAGACTAGTGTGTTCCACCGTGTAGGAACCCCAGATGAATCTAGTAAAAATGAGTCTAAACATGATCTCACAGAAGAGACAGAAAAGATACCAGGCTAATCCAAATCCCACACCATACGATTTGGAGCTTTAGAGAAAATGGAAGCCTGAAGGGTGCTCTGTAAGGTGATCCATTATGAATTTGGAATGCCACTTCTCAGTTCTCTCCTAAACGCCGCCAAAAGTTTCTTCGATGAATTTCTTTCTACCACCTTAGCATCCGGGTCAGAGTCAAGCGGGATAAGTCTCGAAAATTGTTCCATGAGACGACAATCACGTAGCCATCGGTCTCACCAAAAGGATGTCTTATCTTCAATCCCCACTTTAATCCTATAAAAGTTATCCGTGTGAAAACCATTGACCTCTAATTGCTCCATAGCCCAGACGATGTTGACCTACGGGCTTAGACCTCCAAACTAAGAGGAAGGCCGAGCACCCCCTTCCCTATGAGTATCATGAATCGAAGAGACGGTACGCTCCCACAAAGCATTAGGATTATCCATAAATCTCCATATTCATTTAAACAAAAGAGCCTTATTAAAGGCAACAATGCTTCCCACCCCAAGTCCACCTGAATCACGAGTAGAAAGCACCCTATTCCAAGCAATTCAAGGCAATTTCATATCTCCCAAATCAGAATCCCAAAAGAAATGAGCCCTTAGAGATTCTAGCATCTTGATAACCATTGTAGGAACCTTGTATATAGACATATAATATATATTCATGCTACCCATAATAGACTTTAGCAAGGTTAACCGACCTCCTATAGAAAGAAGTTTAGCCTTACAAGAAGACAACTTCTTATTGAATTTATCAATCATTAGCTTCCAAGAATCAATACGGTTCATATTGCACCCCATGAGAATCCCCAAATAAGTGAACGGCAGGCGAACCGCACAACATCCAATCATCTTGACAATTTGTTAAACTTCAGTAAGATCAACACCTATCCCAATTAAGTTACTTTTGTTTAAGTTAATTTTGAGACAAGAAGCTAGTTGAAAGACCCACAACATCTGAATAATACACCTAGAAAGAAGTTTATCCTTCAAAGAAGACAACTTCTTATTAAATTTATCAATCATTGGCTTCCAAGAATTAATACGGTTCATATTGTATCCCACGGGAATCCCCCAATAAGTGAAAGGCAGGCGAACTGCACAACATCAATCATCTCGGCAATTTGTTGAACTTCAGTTAGATCAACACCTATCCTAATTAAATTACTTTTGTTTAAGTTACTTTTAAGTCCAGAAGCTAGTTGAAAACCTGCAATATCCGAATAAAACTCCTCGCATTTTTGACCCCCAATCACATAAAATAATAGCATCATCTGCATATAAAGGATGCGAAATCTGAATGTTTACGGAGCCTATCGACACTCCTTGAAACACACCAGCCCGATAAGCCTCTAAAATACCCACATGGAACCCTTCCATAACAAGAACAAATAGGAGAGGAGATAAAGGATCACCCTGCCTAAGCCTCCGCTAAACATCAAACTCCTTCGTAGGGGATCCATTAAGAAGCACCAAAGCTCTAGAAGAGGTAAGAGTTGATTTGACCCAACAATCTAATTAACAGTGAATCCCATCTTATTCATAACTTCCAAGAGGTAAGAGTCATGCGCTTTCTCAAAATCCACCTTAAACACTATAAGTTTTCTTCAAGTAGCTTTAAATTGGGCTATAATGTCACTTAACATCACAGGGCCATAAAGAATTTGTATGCCTTTGATAAAAGTTGATTGTTCAAGACTAACAATCGAATAAATCACCATGGCCAATCTATTAGCTAGAAGCTTCTCGATGATTTTATATTGACACCCGATAAGACTTATAGGATGAAAGTTAAAGGTAAATCTCGGTTCGTTGACCTTTAGAATAAGAGCAATAAAAGAAGGGTTACACCTACGGGGAATATCCCTACGTTTCTGGAAGCTACGAACTAAGGCAAAAACATCTTCTTTGATCACCTCCCAAAATCTCTTGAAGAAACCAAGCGCGAACCCATCCAGATCCGGAGCCTTATCCAAACTACAATCCCACACATATTTCTTTATCTCCTCGCAAGAAAAAGGCGCATCAAGACTAGTAATCTGATTAGTAGAAAGTTTGAGGAAGGTATCAGAAAGAATGGTAAGCCAAACCCCACCGTCCATAGAAAAACGAGACCAAAAGTGATCCTTAAACTCAGCCTTAACATCATTTAACTCAACTATCCAAACACCATCTTTTATCACTTCACGAATAGCAGCTTGCATTCTCTTTCGGTTAATAGAAGTATGAAAATAAGAAGAATTTTCATCTCCCTCGATGGCCGACTTAACCTTAGCCTTTTGAGTTACGTTAAGATTCTCTACATGTTTGATGTCTATAATTTTCTTAATAAGATGAGCCCTTTTTTGGAAATCATCTATCGAAGCTGAACCATCTTCGACCCTAGGTTGAATATCCTCAACCTCACACCGCAGTTGAGATTTATGAGCCTCTGAGTTATTCCTTCTAATATTATTCCAATGCTTACTGTTATTTTTGAGAGATTGTAACTTTTTCTTAAAATAATCCAAGCGTTCGATTCCCCCGCAAGAGGCACCTCCCAAGAATCCTTAACTAGCTTGTCAAACCGATCAAGCTCCATCCAAGAATGAAATAAACGAAAAGGATGAGGCCCATAATAAACCTATTACTCTTGCGGTAGAATGCGGTAATGAACCAAGATGCCTTTTTCCAACACCTTATACTAATGATGTGAGAGTAAAGGTTCCCCTCGCATCTATATAAGTGATGCGAGGGTAAAGGTTCGCATCCAACAAACTATACGAAATAGTTTTGTGCATTCCCCTCACATCTTATAGAAGTTATGCAAGGGTTGGAGGTTCACACAAACAAACTTAAAAAATACTACCACTACAATTTATAATTTACATAGAAGACCTTATACTAATGATTTACACTTTTTGTGCTCTAACAATCTCCCCCTAAGGGTAGATCATGCAGGTCTTTTATGAATAAGCATGTTGTTGTGTCGGCTATGATCTTCGATCTTTTTGCTTCTTGTTCTTGTATTAGACTCGAAGTTTATGTCCTTCTTTTACCACTTGCATAACTTTGGAGTCAGAATTATGTTCCTCATTCATCAATCTTGAACTGATCTTAGTGACTTTAGCTGTTCTAGGAAGTTCCCTTCTACTAAGAATCAGTCGAGTTGATCACTTAATCTGTTAGCATTCAATTCATTGTTATCAAAAAATCTATTCTCTTCTTGGATCATTCAAACAACTAAAGGTCCACAATAATAATACAAAGTTTGAACAAAAAATAGAACAATAATACGAACAAAATTTAGAACAAAACCCGATACAATATACATGTATTCTCCCCCAATTCTATAGTTAGCTCCGAAGAAGATTTATTGAAATACTTATTAGAGATTGACACAAGAATTACCTTTGTCTAAGAGCTTCCTTAGGATTTTCAACCGTTAGATTCTATTCTGGATCCTTTATCCTTTGAATCACCTTTTCCTTTGTCTAGGTCAATACTCATATCTCCTTTAGTTAGACCTTGAACTCTTCTTCTATGATGCTAACATATTCTTACTAAGAGTTATCCAAAATTTCTTCCCAATCTAAACCTTACGATGATTATTCTTCGACATCTTTTGTTAGGTAATGTATGATGATGTAGGTTTTTAAGTTGTTTTCAGCAGCGTGAGTTATTTTCTTGATCTTCTTTGCTTTTTTATCACCCTCAGGATCTTCCCAATTAGGATTATCCTGATGGCACCTCTGAGATCGAGTTGATTCATGTAAATACAAGTGGCATCAAAGCTAAGGTTACTTAGGTAATAATTAGATTAAATTGATAAGTGTTGAGTTGTTGAATTTAAATCCGTAGTAGATGTTGTTGTTGTTGGTTTGATTGTTATTGATGTTAGTGTTGCTACTGATGTTTTTATCGTTGTTGGTGATGGTGTTGTTGTAAATTTGGGTGTTGGTGCTGATTCCTTTTCCTGCTTGGTAATCGGTAACAAAAACTGGACTCACCTAAAGTATCAATTTGCGAAATTATTATTATATCAACAAATGATACACGATTCATTCAGTCAGATTTCAGTGCTAGCCTGATGTGAACACTGACTGGATTTCCAAACGATCCTTTAGAAGACCTAAATTTGGGATTCACTACACCTGTTCTGAAATATACAAGAGGATTTTCATCAAGGTCTTAGATTTGGTCTAACTCAGAGGTCCTAAGGGAACTATTGTTATTAGACTTCATCTTCAATCCTAATCTCCTCCAGATGAAATTTTAACTCAGTTCCATTCCCATTTTTAACACCATCATCGTCATCCTGACAATCACTTCTAGTCTTATCCTCTGAACTATCCTTATGCTCCTTAAAAGGTTTACTAATATCCTAATCCACAACATGCTTCTTTTCTCCTTCTTTTATTTTCTCAGTTTTCTCTACACTAGTAACATCAGTATAATCTATATTTATCTCATCAGTTGCACTTAATAACTTTGATTTTCTTGGCATTTTAGCTTTTGGACACATTTAACACTACTCTTCTTTTGGCTTATATTTACCATTTCCCCGTATCTGGTCCTAAGTTGGTGCTAGACCTGACTTTCCTATGCATTTCAGGGGTAGGTCCGCTTGGCTTTGAGCTTTCCATAGAAATGCTGACTACCCGTTCAATTTCCTTATTTACCCTTTGAACGGTACTAGGTTGTAACACCCTCAAAAATACAACAATGCAGCGGAATACCACATGGGGTGCTACTTCATAATACACAGCGCTAGATACAAGAGAACGACCTCTAAATGCGTCGTTTGTAAAACAATCTCGTTGATTTAATCAAAATCTTGAATTTAATATACATTTGTCCCATAATTGCATCACAATGAAAAGCTTGAATGTATAGACTCCAATGCACTTCAAGAAATCCGAGCATATAATTTCCCTGAGAAAAACATGCTTAAAAAGGTCAACATAAAGTTGGTGAGTTCATAGATTAGTTTAAATATGAATGTAATCCACTGTATCATCACAGTACCATGTAAAAATCCCAAAGATTTTATAAAGAATGCACGACACATTTTATGTCATCCAAAAGTACCAATCTTATCCCAAAGATTTTTATAAAGAATGCCTGACAAATTTTATGTCACCAAAAGTACCAATCTTATCCCAAAGATTTTATATAAAGAAGCATGACAAATTTTGTTTTATGTCTAACCAAAAGTGTAGCCCTGGCACCCGTGCCTATTATTTCCCTAAAATAATACTATACAAGGGGTAAGGACCAGCAAGACTTTTTAGTGATAATGCATCACATGCAGATCTCACAAACTAGTTTACATGTACACTAAACTCATGAACACTGATGCTCGACGATCTTCTTGCAATTTAAACTATATATTGCAATTCCCCGATTATAGATGTTCAACCCGAAAAACATCCTAAAATTCGACAGCTAATAACGTTCGTTCCCCTTCCGAACGGGGAGGTCGTATTCCCGATAAAGATCTTTAATAACATCCGCTGATGCTCACAAAATGTAATTCCCAACTAACATCTAATGTAAATGGACAGTTCATGATATAGGGCTCACTTGGGTATCGCGACTTTGGCAAACATGTAATCAATACTTGCGTCCAATGGTAAAAACGAAGCATTGTGTTCCGTTTATAAAACGATGCTTATTTCATCCCCTAATATATATATATAACCGTTATCCAAAACGATAAAAGTGAGCTATGAACTCATAATATCCTGTTAAAAACAATCACATTGTTATAAGATAACACATTAAGTAAAGAGTTTGTAGACAAGCATGTATTCCCCCTCGCGGGTTTATAAACATTCAAAAGATTGAAAAGCGAGGTTATGAACTCACATTGATGATGAAGAACGATTTGGCAGATAGGCATCTAATATGCACAATACGAACGGAAGACGAAGCGGCTCGATCGAGAAGTTGCAACTAATCTTAACGGCTAAGTCCCACTAACCTAGGATAATGAATCTGGGTTTCCCGATGAATGATTATGTCAACACGACGCGTTGATAAAGATTTAGATTTAACATTGATATGGTTTGGTGGTTGGTTAAATAAATAAATTGAAAATATACTCAAAGTGTGTAATACATATTCTTCATATATTACTTATGAAAAATAACACGTCCCTTATATAATTCTTACCGTAAATTATATCATAAAAAAAAAAGACCAAACCAAGATTTAGTAACAGATATAATATATTTGCCAAGTATTAATAACATGCGGTGAATTAAATAATTAAACTCAATTATTTCGACATCAATTCAATTGGTAACAGACTTTGTATAAAAGAAGACAAATGTCTTAATGTTATAAATTAAACAACCAATGGTTGTAACCGTTCATAACCATTACAAAATATAATTTAATATTTCATAAATTATGTTTCATTCCTTTAATAAGTCGTGTCTAAAACATTTCGCCTCATTGTAAAAGTATAGTTTTTGCTCGTTGTCCAGGTTATTGTATAATACTATTTAATATATCTTAAAACATATCTTAATCCCTTTTATCGTTTATCTAAATATAATAATTTTAAGTGAATCCGTGTATATAGAAAATTATATAAATTTTCCGTCATGACGCCTTTCCCCGGTTTATAAATCGTTTTCCATTTTCGCAAAACTAAACGTTTTCCCTTATTCAATATGTATCGTAATTATTCATGTTTCCATTATCTCAAATGTTCGCGTTTTCTAGATATAACATATCTATATATCATTATATTTATATTAAACCAATCAATAAATATTATATTTATTTAACCGATTAAAACCCACCAAATAATATTTATCCAGTTTTAATATTTATTAAAACTTAAGTTATTTTTATTTGTCGTTATGATATATAAACCAAACAAACCCTCGTCGTTTCCTCGTTGATTCGCTAAACCAAACACATCTCTTCGTTGCTAAACCCACAGCCAAACGCACCCTACTGTGGAACCAGCCAAACGCACCCTAATCTGCTCCCTTATAAACCAAAACGCACTCTACGGCTAATTGCCACAACCAACCCCTTGCTGTATCGCAGCTAATCCAAACGCACCCTAATGTGATACTACTAGTCCAAACGTACCCTATGTGGGCTTGTGACAGCCAAACGCACCCATGTGGTGCGGCTGCCACCCAAACGCACCCCTATTTTTGAGACTGTCGAACCAAACACATCCCATGGCGGTTTACAGCTAACCCAAACGTCCCAAATCTGTCAACCCGCAACATAACACCTCAAATCTTGCTATAACACTTAAACCAAACACACCCTTGTCGGGTTTAACCCGAACCCGACTCACCCCCGGCTGTCCCGACTGTCCCCGCAGCCACCCGACGCACACCCCCCCTCCCCCCCCGACAGTTTTATAGTCGAACCAAACACATCTATACCCCTCGGCGGTTTTCTTATATAATCAAACGCAGAACCTTTTGGTTATAGTGAAAAGCCAGTCCCGAAACAAACCAAAACAGACCCATGGCTGTATGAATGCCAAACGCACCCTATTGGGTGGCTGCCACCCAAACACTCCTTTTTGGGTGGTTAACAGGCCAAACCATAAATACGTGTACCCACCCTTCTTATATAACAAAACCAAACGCAACTCATTGGTGTGGTTTACCCACACCCCAAACGTAACCCATCGGTGAAAACCAAACCCACAACAAACACCCCGTGTGGTGTTTTAACAAACCAACCGCACCCTCTTGGTGCTAAGCCGAAACCACACGCACCCTTTTTGGTATTTTAAACCCGAACGCACCCCGCTGTTAACCCGCAACCAAACGGACCCCTTTTAGTTGTTAATAAAACCACACGCACCCTTTGAGGTGGCTGTTGTGGTGGTTTTACAGCGAACCAGCCGCACCCCTTTTTGTGGGTTGTGGATTTTATAAACCCAACGCACCCTTCTCGGGTCATGGTGGCTGTGGTCGCGGTGGTGGAGTGGTTGTTGGAGTGATGTGGTATGATTGATGGGGTTCGTAAGGTGGCAGTGGTGGTGGTGACGGTGAGATGATGATAGTGGCGGTGAGAGGGTGGTGGTGGTTTTTGGCGCGTGAAGGAGAGTGACCTAGCGGGTCGGATAGATCGGTTAACGAGGATCGTTTTTGGAGCTCACCGGAAAAACTCCGCCGGAAAAGTTTTCCGGCGGCGGCGCGGGTGGTGGCCGGAGAAGTCGCCGGAGATGGAGGAGGCTGGCCGGCGGTGGGGCGGCCGGACATGGGAGGATGGGAGAGAGAGATTTAGGGAAGTGTGTATAATAAAGATGGGAATGAAAGAAAGAAATATAAACTGTTATATATAATTAAAACATTTAAAAATAATGACAGGTGAGTAAGAGTGTAGGTTTATTTTGTAACTTTTTAGTATAGTTTTTATAACTATCGGTTCGGGACTCGTTTGAAAGACTTAACGGACGATTCAACTCTCGAAACTTGCGCCATTGTTTTCTAAATCATTTTTCTGATAAAAATGAGTATTCACTTGATAATATTTCATAAATATTTTATAACATTTAAATAAATATTTGTTATTTATTTTGTGAACCGGTTTCGTCTTGTCCGAAATAAAATTGGATTTCAACTCTAGTATTCGCGTTATCAGCAACGCATTTAATTAAAATGAGGACTATTTTATTAATAAAAATTTTTAAATAAATCTGATAATTATAAACAAATTTAATTAGTTTTGTGTGTCCGCGTTGTATAATTGTTCGAAAAAAATGTTGGCGTGCTGATTTAGCCCTTTCGATCGTTTCCAAGTCTCGGGCAAAACTGATAAGTTGTCAGGAATGTCGTTTCACCTCAAATTGCTTTAGAGTCCGAGTCGTGAATACGTGATATAGATGGTTGTTCTTGTAAGTCAAGCCAGACCTAAAAGTCAAAGAGGTAAAATCGTTATCTTAAAAATCCTAAAATTCTCGGATGTTACAATACCTACCCCTTAAAGAAATCTCGTCCCGAGATAAATTTGGTGTTGTCTCGCTTAGTGGTTCTAAGAAAAGCTTAATATATACTAAACCATTTGAACATGACGCTGATAACTTTAATTCAGCAATATCTGGTGTTTCGACACTTTATAATATACGTTAAATTTTCGGCTAAGATTGACCATGATATCCAATCCATTAAAATAGTAATCTTAAAGAAACATCGTTTCAAGTTTATAATGGTATAAACGCTTTATGAGAAAGCCTCATAATAGTGAACTCGTCAAAGGAGAAAAGTTGTAATCGCGTGTTATGTCCTATTTAAATCATAACATGTCTTAAGCTAGTCTCGCTTCTGCTATCTGTAATGTTTGATGATTCACATCAAATGTGGTTATGATTAAGTACTCACTTACTTGGACAGTACTAATTAGTATCATGACTTAATTGGTGTAATTATTTGTCTTGCAATGAGTAATTCCAACTGAATACTAATCGACATAGCTTATCTTTTTGGGTTTTCATCACTTAGTTGATAAAGTTTGTACATCCGGGTCCACTCCAGAGACCGCAACAACATCGAACCATAACGACAATAGACGTATGACAAATGTGTGATGGATGCAGATGTGAGGTACCCTCCGAAAACAAATCCCAGAATAAATTCAATTATTTGAAAGGAGCCGCGAGAAGAGCTTTATGGCGATAAATCGCGGATTATGGTACTCAGGTCGTTAGTGTTCGATGAATCACTCCATTACTCAAGTGTGTAACAATCTGAGATGTCCAACGAACATTTTATGATTGCGAGATTTGGCAACGGCAAATGTAATAACTTTAAGAATGTGATAAGGTAGTTCCTGAGTGGCCTTAAGATTCCTGCTCGAGTATAGAACACTATTGTGTTTCTAGACCCCTTTTCACCAATTCTCGATTTTCGAATTAGGTTCATACTCAGTCATATCGGATACCATTTAACCCACTATGGGCATTTATAGATTCATATTTGCATAAAAAGCGTCCTAATTATGTAAATAATCAATTGATAAACTTATGGTTCGGTGAATTTATCATTTATCTATTTAAATGTAGCGGGGTTCCTTAAGTTTGGTTTTCACTTTATCAAAATACCTTGGCATGATTATCCAATCATTAACAAATCATTCTTTCATTTTCTCAATACAGTGAAAAGAGGGTTCTTCTAAGTAATTCAGAATGCTTTTAGTTTGTTTCTCACGGTGTTCTGTATGCATCATAATAGAGGTTTTCCTTAATTCATATATCTAAAGTAAGATAGGAGTATAAGTTGAGACTGATGGTGATGCTAGGATACAGGCTTGCTTCAGAGATGAATTAAATAATGTAGTTAAAGAAGAAGATGGGGGATGAATTTGCTTCTTAGGTGGTAATAATTCTTTAGGAACAAGAAATATCGAGGATTAAACAGTAGTGAAGGTGGTAATATCGAAGATGGAGTTAAAATAGCTGGTGGAGTACTAGGATCTGGTGGTGGAATAAGTGATTCTTTAGCATAAAATGATTGTACGTCCTTTGAATACGGATTATTATAGAAAAGTGAGAATGTTGGCGGGATCATACCATTCCTAGAATCTTCCAAAGAGTTAAAAGAAGTACTTCCCGATGTAGCTGACGAAGCTGAAGTATAGTTATGAATATTCATAGTGGAAAAAGCATTTTCCATATCGAACTCAGATGAAGTGATAGTAGAACGAGGGGACAAGACATGACTGTAACCATCCAGTATAATATAAGTTATTTATATAATAGTATAATAGTTATGTATCTTTACATACCATTCCGGGAGATATAGCGGCACGAAGGACTTTCTTGGATGGAAAAAGAAAAGTAGTTATAGTTAAGGTTTTAACCTTGTTCTCTATAACGTAGGCTCTGATACCAAATCTGTAACACCTCCATTTTTACATGTAGCAGCGGAAGCTAATATGGGGCATTACTTCAAGGTACAACAGTTATAATCATAGAAAACGAATCAAAAAGAGTCGTTTTTGAAAATAAGTAATCATTCATTATTTCTTCAGAGTTTTTACAAACGAGAGGTTTCCAGAATCTAAATTACAACATTTGAATGAAACGGTTTTTTTTCCATCTTCTTGTCCTCATCACTCCCGTGCCATTAAGATTACCCTGATGATAAAACATGCTAAAAAGTCAAACACAAAGTTTGAGTGAAATCCATAGGTTTAAGGTAATATAATTTGAATGCAAATGCGATAATTGGGTTACGTTGATATACACACCCAGTATTGAAACATTAATTTATTATTGCCATTATCTCATGAACGATTGCCTTAGGTTATAATGATAATATTGCCCCTGCGGGCACCTTTGCCAAAATACCCGCGTGATTTCTAATGATGTGCAATTGGTTATCGTTACTGGATACACCAACGGGGAGTCCAACCCAAATATATATATTCACAACATTCGCGCTTACTACAGAGAGTAATTAACGGTTCATGATTATGGGGACTTAAAGGCAAAGCAGTTACTTAGGCAATAGTAAATTGAAATAGCATGTAGAAATAATTGCATTCATGTTTATAGCATGTATCCCCCTCGCAGGTTTATAAAAAGATTGAAATGCGAGGCTATGAACTCACCTGAATAGTTATAGGGAAATTGATAGCTAATGAATAGGGAATGAAAGTAACGGCTTCAATACGGCAATCACAGACAACCTGGGTTAATATATGGCAAGTCTTAGTTTGATTGTATATATAAGTTTTTGGATATCGATGTTGGTTTTGATATAAAAATTATCATAACACCGTTCGGGCCATCATAGTTTAGAAGTCATTTAGTAAACGTTTGTGGAGCTAGGGCACTTTAAATCGTAAACCCAACAACTCAGACAGAACGTAATACCAAGATGAAACTTCTTAATATAAAGCTCCCTAGTATTGTGGTATGATATGGATCCGGGACATGATTTTTGAAAGCACATCGATGGGTGAAATGATATAATTGATAGAACATAAGCAGTTTTAAGCATTTTATTCAATATCTGGAAATGTTAAGCACGAGGAGCGTTAATTAAAGTTATGTCTGGTAATGTTTTGAATATGATTTTACACTTTTTCAAAATGTTACATTTTAGACCCTAGGGTTTGGAAAATTGCAAGTAGACCCCTGGGGTTTGCATTTTTACGACTTTGGTCCTTCAACTTTTATTGATATACCAAGTAAACCTTATACTTTAAAAAGTGACATAATAGACCCCTATAGTTATAACTTTGATAAAATGACACTTTTAGTCCTTTTAGTTATAAGTTTCTGAAATTTACGATATATACCCCTTGCATGGATTATAATTACAAAACATGTCCAAATTGCCATGCAAGCTTAATTTAACATTTCAATAGACATTTATAAGTTATAATAAACTAAAATATGAAGATTTAACACAACATAAGTTTAATTTACGTTCATTAAGTTAAAAGTAAAACGTGTCAAATAGGGTTTCAAAATGAAAAACCGCGGGTTTTTAAGGTTAAATTCTCTTACACTTATCAAAGCACTTATATTTATAAACATTATAACAAGCTTTTATTAGGATTGATTATAACAAAAGTTTATAAGTTTAACCCATATTTTAAGTAAAAACATGAAATTAGGGTTTCGGGTGTACGGTTTTGGATCAAAAAGGCATAACACTTAGGTTTTTGAGTTCAAAGCTTTATATTATGATTTTAGTAAGAACATATGAACATTATGACGTTACATGAGCAGAATATAAGCTTATAGAACCTGGTTTAACTTATACATTTTTTTTTTGGAAACGGGTCATAATCGGACATTCGGCTTCGCAAATAACGGCTAGAGTAACGACTCTCGGGCTTCGTTTCTTGGTTTCTTTTGCTTCCTTTCTGTACTTGAGACTTCTTAAGATCTATTAGAATTCATATTGAGCAAGGAGTTGCTACTATGAAGGGTTATAGAGGAGGAAGTGGGGGATGAAGAAGAATGAACAAGGATGGCTTCTATTTATACTTGTTTCAAGCTTAGATGAGTAAGCAAGCCTTAGGATCTGGTCTTGACACCTCAAGGGTCTAGTTAGGGAGGTGTATAAGCTAGAAAATGAAGTGTGGAGGTCTAGGAAAGTAGCTTTGATGAGTTGGTTGTGTTTCTTGTTGCCGCGGCTGAAGTAGGCAAAAAGGAAGCCATGTGCTTCTCAAATTTGACCAAGGCTTGGTCCAAGTAGGTGCATAAGCTGCTACTATGATTCTAGAAGAGGTTCACATTGGTTATTTGAACTTGGTAGCAATTTAGAGGGGTTAAAATGGTCATAGAAGCAAACCGGGTCTATTTTGGGTTCGACGGGTTCTTCAAAGGTTTTAACAAGGTACATTGTGTTATAAATGATTAAGGGATGATGAAATAGGTTGTTAAGGTCTGGTATTAAAGTAATTAGCAAAGATTAGCAATATGTTAGGGTTAAAACGGATTAGAATTGAAGAAATAGGAGTACGGGTTCAACTAGGGCTTGTTTATGGTTTTCTTAACTTTCTTGGCTTATATTTTGCATTAAAGAGAAATTGTGCTGTTGCTCTTGATTAGGAATGAGGGAAACAAATCCATAGGGCTTATATAAAGTATTATCAATGAGTTTGGTCTGTGGTTTAAGTTATAATGGGTTGAAATTGAGAAAACGGGTCAAAGTTACAATTAGGGCATAATTAGGGTTTTCTGGATTCGTTAAGGTTTTCTAGGCTTTGATTTCTTGCACATTGCCAAGTTAATGATAGATAATGATTTGTAAACTTATTTTATGAGTTTATAATGGCCCTTGGTTGGTTATTTGGGATTAGAATGGTTTAAAACAAGTAAACGGGTTAAATGAACCAATTAGGTATATTTAGGGTTTCTAGGATATGTTTTACGTACAAGTGAAGTAAAAATGATGAAGTAAATGATGAATAATGATTGATATAGGATTGATAGATTTAAACAGTTTTTACAGCTCATTTGAGTTTGGTTTGGGTTTAATAATGGATAAAAAGCCAAGAAACAAGTCATTATGGTTTTATAAAACTACTTGGTTTTAGGGTTATGGTTTTAAATAGGGTTTTGAGTGCAAAAAGATGTATGAAAGCTTATGTAGGGAATAATTAGGGTTCATATATTGTAAAATGAGTATATTAGCTTGCTTAAGTGTTGGTGAAAAAATTAGAATGAAAACGGAGGTAAAACGGCTATTTTAGAGATCATGCTTAATGACTTGTACATTGAGGTTTTAGAGATTTGTACTTTGATTTGAAGAGATTTTATATGTTAAATGAGATATCATATTACCTATACATATGCTTTAGTAGCTTGTACATTCACTTTAGGGGTTAACCCTTTTCATGAGGTTAGGGTTTAGGGCATCCGATAATGGTTTAAAGCCCATTTTGATATGATATTGAAAATGGTATCTTTTAGGAATATTGTATCCCATTTAAAAATGATATAATGATAATAGAATTGATATGTTATGATTTTTGCTTGACATATATGAAGATAGATTGCCATAAAGTAGGATGCGGAGTCCAGGATAACTTGAGTTATGCAGGATAAATTGCATATAGAGATATGCAAAGTAATAAGCAAAAAATTTCCCTGAAAAACGGTGAGTCTCATATATAACTGATAGATGTACATCATCTAACTTATAGATGGATATTTGACATTTATGAAAATTGTGGGTTGTTATAGCCTCCACGCCCTAACAGAAATCTCGTTCGAGATTTAAGATGAACTTGCAGTGATGTTTGAAAATAGATGAGATATTTGGCACCAATATTTCTTCGCGGTTCCCATGTAAAACTCTGTCCCTCTTTTCTAGAGTTCCATCGTTCTTTGATTATAGGAATAATACGACTTTGCTTGAGTTGCTTGATCTCACGATCCATAACTTCTACTGGTTCTTCTACAAAGTTGAGATTTAGTCGTACGAGTTGAGTCCTTTTAATTGGGACTAACGAAGATTTCGTCGATAAGCATTTCTTTAGATTAGAAACGTGGAAAGTATTTGGAAGCTCTAGTCTGTATGCCACTGGGCCAATTCGTTCAAGTATTTTGAATGGTCCAATGTATCGTGGATTAAGCTTTCCTCGTTTTCCGAATCGAAAGATACCCTTGCGAGGTGATATTTTCAACATAACACGATCGCCAACTTGAAATTCTAAAGGCTTTCGCCTTACATTGGCGTAACTTCTTTGTCTATCTCTTGCAGCTTGCAAGCGTTGGCGAATTTGTATGATCTTTTCAGTGGTTTCTTGAATTATTTCTGGTCCTGTAAGTTGAGAATCTCCAACTTCAGCCCCATCAAGACAGGTGATCACACTTTCGTCCATAAAGTGCTTCGAACGGTGCTGCCTTGATACTGGCATGATAACTGTTGTTGTACGAAAATTCTACCAATGGTAAATGTTTATCCCATCCTTTCCCGAAATCTATGACACAAGCTCGTAGCATATCTTCGAGAGTTTGGATGGTTCTTTCACTTTGTCCATCGGTTTCAGGGTGATATGCTGTACTCATGTCTAATTGAGTACCTAAAGCATTTTTCAATGACTGCCCAGAATCTGTATGGGAAATGACTGTGCACGATCCAGATGATAGAAATTAGCAACAGCCATGTCGAGAGACTATTAACTTTAGGATGTATAACCTTGTAAGAGTTTTTCCAACTATCAAGTCCTCGACAGGGTATGAAATGAGATGATTTGGTAAGACGATCGACAATGACCCAGATGGTATCATGTCCGGTTGAGGTTTTGGGTAGCTTTGTGACGAAATCCATTGTTATCCTTTCCCATTTCCACATAGGAATTTCTGGTTGTACCAATAAGCCGGATGGCTTTTGACATTCTGCTTTAACTCTAGAACATGTCAAACACTTGCTAACATATTCTGCGATGATTGCCTTCATGTTAGGCCACCAATAGAGTTTCTTTAAGTCGTGGTACATCTTATCAGAACCCGGGTGAATAGAATATTTGGATTTATGAGACTCGTGCATGATTAAGTCTCTTAAACCGCCAAAAAGTGGTAACCAGCTTTGGTTTTTGATACAGCGAGTTCCATCAGGACGAATTTCAAATGATTTGTCCATTCCTCGTAGGTTCTCGTTTTTGACATTTTCTTCTTTGAGGGCTTCATTTTGGGCTTCGAGGATTTGAAATGGTAATTTTGGATGAACGGTTAAGATTAATGCTCGAACTCGAAGGGGTTTGATTCGTTTCTTTCGACTTAAGGCATCTGCTACAACGTTTGCCTTTCCGGGATGATAACAAATTTCACAATCATAATCTGCGAGTAGTTCTAACCATCGGCGTTGCCTCATATTCAATTCTTTTTGACGAAGAATATGTTGAAGGCTCTTGTGATCAGTGAAAACTGTACACTTTGTACCGTATAGATAGTGTCTCCAGATCTTAAGAGCGAATATTACTGCTCCTAATTCGAGATCGTGAGTGGTATAGTTTTCTTCATGAGGTTTGAGTTGTCGAGATGCATAAGCAATGACTTTTTCTCGTTGCATTAGTACAACTCCTAACCCTTGAAGAGATGCATCACAGTAAATGACAAAATTATCGTTTCCTTCTGGTAATGCTAAGATTGGTGCTTCACAGAGTTTTTGTTTAAGGAGTTGAAAAGCTGATTCTTGTTCTTCGCCCCAGATATAACTCTTATTTTTCTGGGTTAATTTAGTCAAAGGCTTTGCAATCTTTGAAAAACCTTCGATAAATCTTCGATAATAGCCGGCGAGTCCTAAGAATTGACGCACTTCTGTGGGTGTAGCGGGGGATGTCCAATTCTTAACGGCTTCGATTTTGGCAGGGTCAACATGAAGTCCTTGATTATTGATGAGCATGACCAAGAATTGTACGATATGTAATCCAGATATCACATTTAGTAGAACTTGGGCATACAAATTCTCTTTTCGAGTAATTCCAAAGATAATCCTGAAAGATGACTTGCAATGTCTTCTTTCGTTGCGAGAATAGATAAGAATATCATCAATGAATACAATTACGAATTTATCCAGATAAGGTTTACAAACACGGTTCATGAGATCCATGAACACAGCATGTGCATTTGTTAAACCAAATGTCATGACTTAAAATTCATAGTGTCCGTATCTTGTTTTCTGAAAGCATCTAGGAATATCTTCTTCCCTTACTCTCAGTTGATGATAACCTGATCTTAAGTCGATTTTTGAGTAAACGCTTGAACCTTGAAGTTGATCGAATAAGTCATCGATCCTGGGCAATGGGTAACGATTCTTTATAGTAAGTTTATTCAACTCTCGGTAATCGATACACATTCTAAAAGATACCAATCTTTCTTTTTTAGTCAAATAAGACAGGAGCTCACCAAGGCGAAGTAACTTGGTCGAAATGAAACCCTCGGTCGTTTAGTTCTTGAAGTTTTATTAGACAACATCTTGCATTTCAGAAGGAGCTAATCTATAAGGTGTTTCGATCTATAGTTGCTGCTTCCCGGGGATTAATCGATTTGTAATTCTACTTGGCGAACGAAGGGATCCCAGTAGATTTTCAGGAAAGACATCTGGAAATTCTTTGACCTACAAGAATGTCTTTCGAGTTCTTTTCACCGTCAAATGCATTTCTTCTCCACAACTTGGCTCATAAAAACATGACACCTCTGGAATATATAATTTTTTGGTTTTTATGCAGGATATGAGATATAATGAGTTTTACTTTTGAATCACCTCGATGATTTAGAGTTCAATCAAACCGTCGCAGGAATGTGAACAACTTCACCGTCACAGAAGAATTTTGCATGTTAGATTGATAACCAGACTCATATACCAATGACTACGTCGAAACTACCAAGTTTAATTGGCATGAGATCGATTTCAAAAGGTTGATTTAGGCACAGTTAAAGTGCAGCCTTTAATAACAAGTGTTTGTGCATACAAAGTTTTCCTTTCCGTCAGCCTTACTATATTCTAAAAAGGTATCTATTGTAATAGACGGAATATTTAGCATAGAGGCAAGCGATAAGGATATAAAACTTCTATCAGCTCCGGAATCAAATAATACCCTAACTAAGATGCTGATTTAGGAGAAACATAACTCGTTAAACGTCATTTGGGTCTTGTATGGGCAATCTTATCTCTCAGCATGTAGGCTCTTCTTTGGGCATTGATGTTGGTCTTTTGGCACTAATTTTGTTGTAGTGTCCTTTCTCACTCACAGGGCATGACAACCACTGTCACTTGAGTTGTGAATTACTTCCAGTAGAGCTGGCTTCTTGCTTCGACAATTCTTGCTTAGATGGCCCATTCTGTTGCAATTATTACACCTACCAGTACAGGGTCCGGTGTGATGGTAATTGCACCTTTTACACAGAGGGAGATCTCGCGTCCATATCCACCAATTTCTGATGAATGTAACGCATAGGCTCTACCCAGCTTCTAGTCCTTATTCGGTCCTGTTTGTCGACGATTATTGTAACGATTATTGGTGTTTTTGCGTAGTTGTTGTTTGCTTGTGGAGTTGTTGCTGACAGATTCTTTTCTGTCGTCAACTATTCTTTGTGTCACTCGATACTTTGCATTGGGGGAGCACTGGCTAGTTACTTGATCCATTAGCCTTTGGGCTATGTTAATGGCCTCCTTCTAAAGTTTGAGGTTACGGCAGACATTTCCTTCAAATGCTTCGAGGTAGTCTCCGATAAAGCTTCCAAGAGTTTATCGTTGTTTTGCACCATGTTTGGACATAGAACCCGTTAATTCGTGTAATCTTCTAACCATAAGGTTTAAGATCATTTCTCATTTACAATCAGATTGTAAAGTTCTCTTCCATCTTCCTGAATCTTAGTCCGAGACAATACTTGTGCGTACGAAGCCTTTTTAATTCCAGATCCAGGTATTTGATTGGCTTGCTCTATTCCCATAGGCTGGGCATATGCATTCTACCAAGACAAGGCATCGTCAGTTAAAGTGCCAGTAGCAAAAGTTACTATGTTTTATTCGGCACATCTGCTATGAGAGAATACTGATTCGGTTCGTTCAAACCAGCGAATAAGACCTACTGCTCCTTCCGTACCATTAAAGTAGAAAGGTCGACAGCTAATGAACTCTTTGTAGTTTCCCATTTTCACTGCAGGAGTATCCAGTATACCAGGTGTTCCTCTGTTGGGAATACTACACTATGCATTGTCGTAGCTTGAGCTTCTAGAGCCGAGGTGACACTATCAGCTACTAACTTTCTAATGGCATCTTGAGTCATAACTGGTGCTTCCGTTGTTGATGCTCTTTTTGGAGGCATTCTACCAACAAAAGATAACACGTAATAAGAATGATAGGAGTAATGCTCAAAATTTTTAAAGAGAAATACTCAGTTTTAAACTTTAAGCATATTTAACAATAAAGATATTGAAGCTTTTGATATAGAGTTGAAGGGATAATGATAGATATATTGATGCTCATGAAGAGAATGATGGATGAAGGAATGATGAATAAATGAAGATGGATGAATGATGAGATGCAATAAAGCAGGAAAAACAACAAGGTATGAAACGGGATCGCCTTTATATTAGAACAACTTGCCTTTTTACTGTACATAGTCAAGATTTGACAAGTGTTTTTATTTATACCACACATCCCGTGGCTAGGTTAAGACTAAAGACTGGAATTTAAACTAGAAACTAGAAACTAGATGATCACTGAATGCGGTTCTGGAGTTCGATGATAGAGTTCATGAGTTTTTCTATATCTTCTTGGTGACGAAGTTATCCATATATTATGACTTCTGCCAATTCCGCGATTCTGTAGCGAGCTAAGGAGATCTTATGGTTGGATCCTATTTGCTTTCTCCGGAGTTTAGTGATCTGAGTATGAGCTTGCTGGAGTTCTGCTGCTAAGGCGTCAAAATCACGTTGGATGATTATTGTTCCTTTACCAAGACCTTCTATGCCATTTTCAATCTGTTCAAAACGTTCAGGAGGGATTTCTTCTAGATAACCTTGGATACCCTGAATTTGCTCTTCATGACGTTTGATAGCTGATTTCCGGGAAGTTTCACCAATCTCAAGAGCTTGAGGTTGGGATGGGGTAGATGGAGACAACTGCATTGGTGAAAGGAGTCCTTCTGGGAGAAAGAATTCTTGAGTTTTAGGTGGTATGATAATTGGAGACGGGATTGGTGACTTTTCAGTATAGAAAGCTTGTAAGGCTTTCATGTAAGGATCATCGGGAAATAACGAAAGGGTCGGTGAAGTTAGCGGGACAATTCCAAATGAATTGGAAGCACTGGAGTAAGTTTTCCCTGGAGAGGTCGGGACATAATCCGGAGAAGCCGGAGGAATATAGTTTGGGAAATTGGAAGAAAAGACATCCTCCAAATTAGAAATAGGACGATCGGGGGAAGACATCGTTCTGTTAATAACCCAGCAGTAAATAACATAAGTTATTTATTTAGTAATATAATAGTTATGTAACTTTACATACCATTCCGGGAAATATAGCGGCACGGAGGACTTTCTTGGATGGAAAAAGAAAAGTAGTTATAGTTAAGGTTTTAACCTTGTTCTCTATAACGTAGGCTCTTGATACCAAATCTGTAACACCCCCATTTTTACATATAGCAGCGGAAGCTAATCTGGGGTATTACTTCAAGGTACAACAGTCATAATCATAGAAAACGAATCAAAAGAGTCGTTTTTGAAAATAAGTTATCATTCATTATTTCTTCAGAGTTTTTACAAACGAGAGGTTTCCAGAATCTAAAATACAACATTTGAATGATAACGGTTTTTCCATCTTCGTGTCCTCGTCACTCCGTGCCATTAGTTACCTGAGATAAAACATGCTAAAAAGTCAACACAAAGGTTGAGTGAAATCCATAGGTTTAAGTAATATAATTTGAATGGCAATGCGATATTTGGTGTTACGTTGGATATACACTCCCAGTATTGAAAACATAATTTATTATTCGCCATTAGCTCAAGAATCCGATGCCTTAGTTATAATGATAATATGCCCTGCGGGCACCTTTACCAAAATAACCCCTTGATTTCTAATGATGTGCAATTGGTTTATCGTTACTGATACACCGACGGGGATTCCAACCAAATATATATATTCATAACATTCGCCGCTTACTAAGAGATAATTAACATTCTTGATTATGGGGACTTAAAGGCAAAGCAGTTACTTAGGCAATAGTAAATTGAAATAGCATGTAGAAATAATTGCATTCATGTTTATAGCATGTATCTCCCTCGCGGGTTTATAAAAAGATTGAAATGCGAGGCTATGAACTCACCTGAACAGTTATAGGGAAATTGATAGCTAATGTA
This sequence comes from Tanacetum coccineum, assembly GCA_026074375.1. Lineage (NCBI taxonomy): Eukaryota > Viridiplantae > Streptophyta > Magnoliopsida > Asterales > Asteraceae > Tanacetum > Tanacetum coccineum. The sequence goes on from BQNB010076372.1 coordinate 25,327, forward strand.
TAGGGAATGAAAGTAACGGCTTCAACACGGCAATCACAGACAACCTGGGTTAATATATGGCAAGTCTTAGTTTGATTGTATATATAAGTTTTTGGATATCGATGTTGGTTTTGATATAAAAATTATCATAACACCGTTCGGGCCATCATAGTTTAGAAGTCATTTAGTAAACGTTTGTGGAGCTAGGGCACTTTAAATCGTAAACCCAACAACTCAGACAGAACGTAGTACCAAGATGAAACTTCTTAATATGAAGCTCCCTAGTATTGTGGTATGATATGGATCCGGGACATGATTTTTGAAAGCACATCGATGATGAATGATATAAGGATTAGAACATAAGCAGTTTTAAGCATTTTATTCAATATCTAGAGATGTTAAGCACGAGGAGCGTTAATTAAAGTTATGTCTGGTAATGTTTTGAATATGATTTTACACTTTTTCAAAATGTTACATTTTAGACCCTGGGGTTTGGAAAACTGCAAGTAGACCCCTAGGGTTTGCATTTTTACGACTTTGGTCCTTCAACTTTTATTGATATACCAAGTAAACCTTATACTTTAAAAAGTGACATAATAGACCCCTATAGTTATAACTTTGATAAAATGACACTTTTAGTCCTTTTAGTTATAAGTTTCTGAAATTTACGATATATACCCCTTGCATGGATTATAATTACAAAACATGTCCAAATTGCCATGCAAGCTTAATTTAACATTTCAATAGTCATTTATAAGTTATAATAAACTAAAATATGAAGATTTAACACAACATAAGTTTAATTTAACGATTCGTTAAGTTAAAAGGTAAAACGGGTCAAATTAGGGTTTCAAAATGAAAACGCGCGGGTTTTAAGGTCAAATTCTCTTATGACTTATCAAAGCACTTATTTTAACATTATAATAGCTTATTAGGATTGATTATAACAAAAGTTTACAAGTTTAACCCATAGTTTAAGTAAAAACATGAAATTAGGGTTTCGGGTGTACGGTTTTGGATCAAAAAGGCATAACACTTAGGTTTTTGAGTTCAAAGCTTTATATTATGATTTTAGCAAGAACATATGAACATTATGACGTTACATGAGCAGAATATAAGCTTATAGAACCTGGTTTGAGCTTATAGCTTGGAAACGGGTCAGAATCGGGACTTTCGGCTTCGTACAGCTAGAGTAACGACTCTCGGGCTTTGTTTATTGCTTTCTTTTGCTTCATTTCAGTACTTGAGACTTCTTAAGATCTATTAGAATTCATATTGAGCAAGGAGTTGCTACTATGAAGGGTTATAGAGGAGGAAGTGGGGGATGAAGAAGAATGAAATCACTATGCCCCTATTTATACCCATTTGAAGTAGCAAGGAGTAAGCAAGGGTTATGATCTTGTATTGACACATATAGGGTCTAGGTTATGATGTGTAGAAGCTAGTAAATCAATGGTGGAGGTCTATAAAGTAGCTTTGATGAGGTGTTTGGGGTTGGTGTATGCCGCGGCTGAAGTAGGCAAGAACAAGGCCATGTGCTTTTCAAATTTGACCAAGGATAAGTCAAAGTTGCTTAGTAAGCTGCTACTATGATTCTAGAAGAGGTTCACATTGGTTATTTGGACTTGGTAGCAATTTAGAGGGGTCAAAATGGTCATAGAAGTAAACCGGGTCTATTTTGGGTTCGACGGGTTCTTCAAATGTTTTAACAAGGTACATTGTGTTATAAATGATTAAGGAATGATGAAATAGGTTGTTAAGGTCTGGGATTAAAGTAATTAGCAAAGATTAGCAATTCGTTTGGGTTAAAACGGATTAGAATTGAAGAAATGGGAGTACGGGTTCAACTAGGGCTCGTTTAGGGTTTTCTTGACTTTCTTGGCTTATATTTTGCATACTCTTGATTAGGAATGATGGAATACAAATCCTAGGGCTTATATAAAGTATTATCAATGAAGTTTGGTCATTGGTTTAAGTTAAAATGGGTTGAAATTGAGAAAACGGGTCAAAGTTACAATTAGGGCATAATTAGGGTTTTCTGGATTCGTTAAGGTTTTCTAGGCTTTGATTTCTTGTACATTGCCAAGTTAATGATAGATAATGATTTGTAAACTTATTTTATGAGTTTATAATGGCCCTTGGTTGGTTATTTGGGATTAGAATGGTTTAAAACAAGTAAACGGGTTAAATGAACCAATTAGGTACATTTAGGGTTTCTAGGATATATTTTACGTACAAGTGAGGTAAAATGATGAAGTAATGATGAGATAATGATTGAATAGGATTGATATGATTGTAAAATAAGCTTTTACAACTTATTTGAGGGTTGGCTTGGGTTTACAATGGATAAAAGCCAAGAAACAGGTCATGGTTTAGAAACTAGCTTGGTTTTAGGGTTTAGGGTTTTGAGTGTAAAAAGATGTATGAAAGCTTATGAATAGAATATTTAGGGTTTACATCTTGTAAAATGAGTATATTAGCTTGCTCACAAGTGATAGTGAAGAGATGTGAATGAAAATGGAGGTAAAACGGCTACTTTAGAGATCATGCTTAATGACTTATACATTGAGCTTTTAGAGACTTGTACTTTGACTTGAAGAGATTTTATATTTCAAATGAGATGTTATATTACTTGTACATATGCTTTAGTAGCTTGTGCATTCACTTTAGGAGTTAACCTTTTCATGAGGTTAGGGTTTAGGGCATCCGATAATGGTTTAAAGCCCATTTTGATATGATGTTGCAAATGGTACCTTTTAGGAATAATGTACCTTGTAATAATGATATTATGATACTGACTTGATATGTTATGATGTTTGCTTGACATATATGAAGATAGGATTGCCATACGTAGGTTGTCCGAGTCCGTTAACTTGAGTTATGCAGGTTATATTGCACATTGAGATATTGGCAAAGTAATGTAATGTAATAAAGCGAAAAATTTCCCTGAAAAAGGTGAGTTCATATATAACTGATAGATTGTACATCATCTAACTTAATAGATGGATATTTACATTTATGAAAATTGTGGGTTGTTATACATAATACCACCATTCCATATATAATTGGAAAACATACATGATTGGTTCAGATACAAAACGATCACAATGATTAGGTTACAAGAAAATGAATATATACAACCTAAAGCCATACTAGCCAGGAGTTACCCTTAATACTTAGTAGGCTATACAAAATAACTAGCCATAACATAATCTAGGAACTGCTACCAGCCTCCTCTGGTAGCTCTGGCTGTGTAGGACCTTTGGTGAGTCCCTGCTGTCTCTCAAACTCTACCATCTAAGTCTGAAGTCTCTTTATCAGCTTCAGTGCCTCTGTGATCTGCTTCTGCCTCCTGTGATCTACCGCCAGCATCTCTGTAATCACCGTCTGTCTCCTACGGTCTGCTGACTGTAACTCTCTAATATGTGACTGCTGAGCTAACACTGTGGTACGTAGCGACATAACCTCTGCACGCGCAAGATCACTCACATCCATAGATCATCCCCAAGCCTCTCTAGACATCTTAGCCTCAGTCTCCATGAGTCTAGCAGTACGTGCATGTGCACGCCTATCCCTAAACAACTTGTTGAGCCGACCAGCCAATAGTTGTCACCTAGACTACTCATTGTCCAACCTCGTATAAACCTCGTCTGTATCCCGCCTAACCCTAGTCTCAAACTCTGTCATCCTCTGGCTAAGCTCCATCACATCGATAACTACTGGTGTCCCCTGCATGGCCTTAACGATCTCATCCCAAGAGTCAGTGATCCCATATCCAACATCTCTCTCTAGATCACGCCTGATCTTCCTATCCATGGTGGCAACAAAACCATAGTCTGCCCTAAGACCTCCAGTCGGTCTAGCAGCAGACGAGCTCTCTCTGACCTCGTATGTAGGCCAAGAGCGATACCTAACCTCTTTTAAGGCGATAAGTTAACCTCGGGTCTGTCCTCTCTTCGGTCAGTAGAGAGTAAATGCAAAGGTGGTGTCCCTGATGATGGTGCATCTAGTCTAGTGTGGGAGAGTATGATGGGTGGTGGTAATGGTAGTTAATGGGAAGTAGATGTGGCCTCGGCTCTCAGCCATATCATAGCAGCTCGATAGCCTAACGGACGAATAGGACTAGCAGGTGGTGATGGAGATAACACAGGCACTGGTGATGATACTGGTAGTGGTGGTGATACTGGTAGTGATGGAGATGGTATCGAGGGTAGTGGTGGAGAAGGTATATGGGGAAGTGGTGATGATCATGGGGAGAGCGGTGATGATGGTGGAGTAGATATAGCGAGAAGTCTGACAACCTATGCATCGGACCATACTGGTGTAGGTACTGGATCTGGAATAGAAATCCTAGCTGTCACACGATATGCAGGGTATGGTAGTGGTGTGGCAGCAGACTCATCGGTCTGATCAGCAGCTGGTAAAGCAACAATAGCAGAGTCGGCAGGAGCTGGGTGCTCCTCCTCCTCCTCATCATAATCGGCCTTGATGTCAACCTCATCATCATCCTCATCATCCTCTGATGAGTCATCCTCGTCATCGCTGTCATCTCCTCCGTCGGCAGGATAATCAACAGGATCCTCGTCAGGGTCCTTGTCGTCATCCTCCTCCGTCGGCAGGATAATCGACAGGATCCAATGTTTGATAAGTCCTTAAACGGACTGGATATCTCCGTGTGTGTGACCCCTGATTCATCTGAATCTGACATGACTGTATTTGTAAATCCAAAATAGCTTATATTAGTATTTAATATAAGACTCTTATAGTAATATACATTTATATCATAACATGTATATCAATCAAGAATGCATCTAGTCCAACCAATTAATGCAACAACTAGTGTATGTATGTATGTCCCCTGCAAACCCCTTTGTAGGAATGCAATGTTTGAAAATGGTTATAGTCTAGAAAAAACATTTGACCTGGTTCTCTATAACCTTGGCTCTTGATACCAATCTGTAACACCCCCAAATTGGGTCGCATCGGAATAAGGATCCGGGGCGTGTTACTTCATAGATCAATAACACAAGGTATATATAGAATGACAAAAAAGTCATTTAAAACCGATACATTGGATTTAACAAAGTATTTGTTACATAAGCCCGAAGCTTCACTTGTTTACTTGTTTAAAATACAAAGATTTCTAGCCCATAACAGATATACAAAATGTAATGCGACAAAATCTTTAATGCATGATATCCAAATCAAAACCACCAATGTATCCCTTGCACCTCATGCTTATTGACCTCCTGAAAAACATTGCTTTAAAACGTCAACAATAATGTTGGTGAATTCATAGGTTTGATAAATCGTATATTGTAGGACCACAAGATTTCCCAAGTGTATGATAATGCAACAGATGCAGACATCATATAAATGTAATTACGTTGCCCTAAGCTCATGACACTGAAGTTCGACATAAATGAATACCATATAAATGGCCTACATTGCCCATGATGATGTTTTAACCCGCAACATCCTATGTTCGATATGGTATTCGTTCGTTTGCCCAGTGATAGCTAATCACCCGAACGGGGATGTCAATCTCAATAGATCTATTCATATCATTCGCGCTCACAATCTAGTAACTGACAATTCATGATAATGGGCTCAACTAGGGTTATCGCTACTTAGGCAACACGTAATCATGATATGAAACTTAACCACTTGTGTCTAGTTATAAAACATTGCATGTTTCTCACTCCAAAAACTTGTAAAACAAATCATGTAAAACGTAGGGCTATGAACTCACCTTTAGTGAGCGAATAACAAGAATATCACAAATAATGCGCCACGCAAATCGTCAGATGCAACCTATTTAAATTAAGGTCGTATAAGTACTAATCACATTGAGTACTCCTACCATGCATA
>BQNB010076373.1:0-14062 GCA_026074375.1 Tanacetum coccineum
TGGCGCAAGTTTCGTCTTTTGAATTATCCGTTAACTAGTTCAAACGAGTCCCGAACCATAAATTAACAAAAGTTACACTTTTGATCCCTGTGAAATATTTATAAATTTCACCCTAGACTTATTAATACTTGTCACCTTTCTTAAAACTTTTAATATATATAAAAGTTTTATATTTTTTTCATTTAAAACATATAACAACACACACACACCACGTATAGCTCTCTCTCTCTCTCTCTCTCCCATATATTCCGGCGAGTCCCACCGCCGCCGGCCACCACCACCTCCGGCCACCGGAAAACTTTTTCGGCGACTTTTCTGGCCGAATCCAAAAATACTCCCCATCACCCGATCTATTCGATCCCCACACTCACTCGCCCCCACTCGCGCCTCCACCACCCCACCGACGCCCCAGCCGCCGCTACCCCCTCTTCGGCTGCTGTCCCACGATAGCCACCCACCTCCATCATCATAATCATCATACCTCCATCATCATCATCATACCTCCATCATCATCATCACCATCGCATCATCATCATCATACCACCATCATCATCTCCACAACCAAGCCACCCTCAAGGGTGCATGTGGTTTCTCTGTCCACCACCGAAGGGGTGCGTTCGGTTTGTTATTCGGCACCACAAGGGTGTGTTCAGTGTGTTAATTGGCACCACCGGGTCAGCCCCGACATTGGGTGCGTTGGGTTGTTTTGTCGGCCGAAAGGGTGGCAGTCACCACCATGGGGTGCGGTTAGGTGGCAGACACCACCGTAGGTGCGTTTGGTTGTGGGTTTAACAGTCGAAGGGGCTGTTTGGTTTATGACAGCCGCAAGGGTGTGTTTGGTTTTGGGTTTAACACCCAAACAAGGGTGTTTGGGACAGCGGACACATAAGGGCGTGTTTGGGTTAAGGGAAACGCCATAAGGGTACGTTTGGGTTAACAGCAACCCTTAAAGGTGCGTTTGGTTCGCTATTTAATAGCTTTCGGGCGTGTTTGGTTTATATAAATCGGAAATTAAATATAACGTAAGATTTTATAAATACAAAATCTGATTAAGTGGTGGTTAAATGGTTAAATAATACTTATTGTTTTGTTTCCTATCTCGGCCTTGTTTTTGTATATATATATATAAACACACACACACATATACATTGAAACCCGCGAATATTTGTAATATATATATTGATTAAGGGAAAAATGTTAGATTTTATAAATATGGAAAACGTAAGGGTGTGTTTGGTGTAGCAGTTAAGGGGTGTTTGGTTTTAGATAAAAACTGTTAGGGTGCGTTTGGGTTTAGAGAAGACAACAAAGGGGTCCGTTTGGTTGGTTTAGCAGAAATAGGTGCGTTTGGTTTAGCAAAACAACGAGGGTGTGTTTGGATTATATAAGTCAACGATAAATATATCGTAAAATTTATAAATATAAAACGGGATATATTGGTGGTTTAAAATGGTTAAATATAATATGTTTAATTTTTTCTTTGGTTTAGTTCTACTATATAAAACTATATATTTAAAACTACGTAGATATTTTGTAACACGCAGTTTGTTGAAAAGTGGAAAAACAATAGGTTTTATACAAATATGGGAAAGTTATATAACGGGGAAAGGTCATGACAAACTTTATATAAAATTTTTATATTTAGTAATTGTTTTATTTATGCCTGTATTCATTTTTGAAAGCCGATAAAAGGGACTAGTTTATTTTGAAGATTAATATTTTGTATTATACATTAATAAGTATAAACGAACGTAAACTATAAAATTTACATTGAGATAACTATTTTAGACACGACCGTGAGGAACGAAAATAAAATTTTTAAATGATTATTTTATAATTTTTATAATTGTCAACATAGAAGATAAACATAATAATTGTGTGTTAAAGCTTTATAAACTCGTTTAACTTAAATTAGTAACATTAAAAGTCGATTCGTTTAGCAAGAACTTCTTTATTAATTATGTGGTGATTTCAGACAAACGAGTCAAATAATTGGTTATTTAATGTACTACCACTTCTCTATATAATACTCTGAATAGTATTCTACATTTCATATTAATCTTTGGATTGTTTGTCTTTTTATATAATTCACGATAACGATTATATAACTTGTTCTTTTTCATTGTTAATATATACGGGCATATATTACATATTGCGTTACTTTCGATGTTTTCTTATTTATACTAACCACAAACTATTAAAATACTAGGAAATCTAAATCTTTATCAACGTGTCGCGTTGACGTAATATCTTCGGAAGCCAATTTCAATTATCCTGGCTTAGTGGGACTTAGCTGTTATGATATATCGCAACCTTCTTGCTCGAAGCCGTTCCGGTCTTTCCATTTGTGTTGTGCTTAATATGTGCAGTTCTGCATCATCGTTTTACAAATCAATGTGAGGTTTTTAGCCCATGTTTTACTGGTTTTAAATATCATTTTGGGGTGAGGAACTGCTTGTTACGAATGCATTTACATGGTGATTAACAAAATTGGATTTACATACTTATTTAATATATCTCGCGGTTGAGATACAATACTTGGTTTAATTTTTGGACGTGTACACTCAGCTATTAATCTTGGTTATAACTCATATTGCTATCTCACGTGAGATACATTTATTGTTTTCATTTATGGACGCAACAACTTTATTTTCACTCAAATGATTTCGGATTAGCTTAGGTTGCATGAACTGTTAATTACTCGGAGGGTAAGCGCGAATGTTATAAAATAGATCTATTCGGGATTGCACATCCTCGTTCGGTGTGATTAGCTTTCATCTGGGCAAACGAACGTTATAACTGTCGGGAATACGATTGGTTGAGATTTCAGGGCCAACAATTTACATACACATGTATATTTTCAGGTATTGCACGGGTGTTCTTGGATGGGGACCCTATGTTGGATACATATTATTTTCAGTAATGCCGGGTGTTTTGGAGGGAACACCCTACGTTGGGTTACACTCTACTGTGCCTTGAATAAAGTTGGCATACATAACTAGTATACGGTAGCAGTTTCATGAACTTAGAGTAATTGTAATCATGGTTTTTATACTTTCATGGATAGTTACGGTGCCTTGAATAAAGTGGCAATACATACTTGAAACATTTTGGTGATATGTGTAACATTCCGTATTTTCAGGTCATTTTCGACGTCATCGATTTTACGAGGTTTATTTTTTTTTTCTTTTTCCCTCTCGTACGCGTTTTTATTATATATAGTATAGTTTAATTCGCGTAAACTAAAAATCACGATTATGTAAACAGACACCAAAACGTAATTAAGTATTCGCAAGCAAGCCATATACTATTTTAGGAAAGTAGATAACTTATTTATATTTTTTTTTTGTCGGTTCGTAAAACGTTTACGTTTGCGGATAATAATACTTGCCACTTACAAAAAAAGTTTTATTATAAATAAATTTTTTATAAAATTTCTCATTTCATTTTTATAAAATACACACACACTCTCCATCTTCTCTCCCTCTCTCCCCATTTCCGGCCAGCCGCCGGCCACCACTACTATCGCCGTCGGAAAACTTTTCCGGCCGAATCCAAAAATACTCCCCATCACCCGATCTATCCGATCCCCGCACCCACTCATCGCCACGCGCCTCCACCACCGCTGCCACCCCTCTACCGCCGCTCCATCACCACCACCACTCAGCCACCGCCGCCCCCCCCTTCTTTTATCTTTCGGCTGCTACCACCACGACCCACCAAGGGTACGTGGGTTTGATGTTACACGAATAAGGGTGCGTTCGGGTTGTCCTTAAAAACACCACGAGGGTGCGATTGGTTTTCACCAGCTAAGGGGTGCGCCTGGTTTATCACCACAAGGGCGTGGTTGGTTTTTCTATGCAACAAGGGTGCGTTTGGTGTATAATAATGCAAAAGGGTGCATTTGGTTTGTCTTGAAAGCACCAAAGGGTGTGTTGGATTTGGTTTTCTTTCACCACGAGGGTGCGTTTGGCTTTCCATCAGCGAAGGGTGCGTCGGGTTAACAAAATCAGCAAGCATCGGTTAACAAAATTAACGAAAGACTTTATAAATATAAAATCCGGATCTAATGGTGAAAATGGTTAAATAAAAATGTTATGTATATATTTTCATTTTTATGTTTTATACCCTTAAGGGTGCGTTTGGGACAGCAACGCCCAACCGAGGCATTTGGTTTTGCAGCTAACAGCTTTCGGGTGTGTTTGTTTATGCGTTTAACAGCTTTCAGGGGTGTTTGGGTTTGTGTTTAACAGCCACATAGGGCATGTTTGGATTCGTGGTTAACAACCATATAGGGTGTGTTTGGTTTATTTTGTTCTTATTCGATCTCGTCTAATACATATATATATTGAAACACGCGAATATTTTCAATAAATATTGATTAAGGGAAAACATTAGATTTTATAAATATGAAAAACGTTTTATAAATGAATAGGTCATGCCGAAAAAGCTATAAATTCCTATACTTCATAAATATTCACTATAATTGCTATTATTTTAGAAACATGATAACGGGGTGAAGTTATATAGTTTTTAAGAATATTAAATTGTAATGATACAATAAACCGGTACATAAACGAAAGCTACATTTTTACAAACGAGACAACTAGTCTAGTTAAAACGCGTAACGAAATACTAAATTATAAAATGATATTTTATAATTCTCGATTAGAAGATAAAAACACAACTTTTGTAAAAGCTTTACAAACATCGTTTACTAAATTCATAACTTAAAACGTGCGTTTACTTTTAAGCAAGAACGTTTTATTAATTTAATTAGTGATTTCTGAAAACGTGTCGAATTATATCGTTTTAATTATTTTTTTCACGTCTCTTATATAATATCTTTCTTATCTTTCTTATATATAATACGTGTCGCGTATTATATACACTTCGTATTATTCTTTTGGTTGTTTGTCTTTGTTATATAATTCACCATATGAATTATATACTTGTTCATTCTTCATATGTAATATATACGGAATATATTACACACTTTGCGTTTGCTTTTCGATTTATTTTATTTAACCAACCACCAAACTATTACAACTTGGAAATCTAAACCTTTATCAACGTGTCGCGTTGATGTAACCATTCATCGGGAAACCCAAACGCATCATCCTAGGCTAGTGGGTCTTAGCCGTTAAGTCTAGCCGCAACTTCTTGATCAAGCCGCTTCGTCTTCCGTTTGTGTTGTGCATATTAGATGCCTATCTGTCAATCGTTCTTCAACATCAAGGTGAGTTCATAGCCCCACCTTTTCTCTTTTAATGGTTTTCTTAAACTGTTTTCGGGGTGAGAATACGTGCTCGTTTTACTACATAAACTTATTGATTTCTATACGTAAGCGTTACATGATTATTTTTACTAAAGCTTGATTTGTTTACTACATGATTTGAGATCGTGAATACCTATATTTGAAACCGTGAATTTTAGACATGATTGTTTTACTACGGACACAAGTGTTTTCAAATTGTATGCTATCCAGATTACTGCCTGAATACTATTGCATAAGTTACCACATTGCCATTTAAGTCCCTACCAATCATGAACCGTTAATTGCTATTGTAGTAAGCGCGAGTGTTATGGATAGATCTATCGGGACTGACAATCCCCACCTTACTTGGGTCACTGGTTTGATCATGGTGCATTTAACATTGTGAGGACCGTTAGGTTGTTGGCAAGCATCCTATATTCCTTTGGGGCACAAATCTAGTTAAGGCTTCGGGGTCATGAGCTTAGTGCAATAATACCTATTACGGACTATGGAATGCATACATAGTCTGATAATACCTGTTTTGGACTTCGGAATATGTACTTAGTCCACCATTACTTAAGTCTTGTGGTCCACTTTTAAATACTTCCTGATTTATTGAATCACTACTTGGATTTCGGATGGATTTTGGAAATAACACTTTTAAATGTTGTAACGCTACTTTTCTTCTGAAATATTACTTAAATTATTTCAACACTGCTTTTACTTAAACCTATGAATTCACCAACATTATTGTTGACGTTTTAGCATGTATTTTCAGGTTACTATTTTGCTAGTGGAGCATTGGGAGCATTCGAGTCGCGCGGATATATATTTTTGAAGGCTTAATAACTTGAGTACTATTTGACAAACGTTTTGACAATGTTTTCTAATACATTATAAATGGAACCTATTTAACTCTGACATTTTTACTAAATTAAATGTGACATTTTATTAAACGTCTCTTTTGAGGTCGTTTTCTGTGACTTGTGCGTATAGACTATGAAGTAGCACCCCAAGTGGTATTCCGCTGCGTTGTCCTGATTTTGGGGGTGTTACATGAGATTGGTCCACATATGTTTGCGTGAATAAGCTCCAGGCTCTCTTTTGTCCTGTACAGAGTTTGTGTTGGATATAGGTTACGAGTTTGCTTACCTTCTAGACAACCTTTGCACAATGCGTCAGGTTTTTCGATCGCTTTCAAACCATGCACCAAATTCTTGTCACACATTTATTTTATTTTCTGAAAGTTGATGTGTCCTAAGTGTGAGTGCCATAACCATGAATGTTCCTTGTGTTCTCCGAATAAACAATGGGGCTCGACTTCGTTCAGCACTATCCGATACAATCGATTTGGAGATCGATTCACCTTCATGAGCAATTTTCCATTCTTGTCGTGAACCCATAAATGTGCCCCACTTATCTGTATCATATCACCATGTTTTGAAAGTTGACCCAAGCTTATGATGTTGTTACATAGGCTTGGGATGTGATACACGTCTTGCAATACCCGTTTCTCACCATTTTTACATACAAACGTGATGGAGCCCCTTTCTTCTATTTTAACTTTTGAACCATCACCAAAACGTACATACCCCTGGACCAATCGATCAATGTCACTAAACTTCTCTCTATCACCTGTCATATGGTTACTTGCTCTGTTGTCTAAGTACCACACCTTTGATGTGTTGCTCTCTTCATTCAAGTTCCTCAGTTTTGGGGTCAAATGCTTCTCGTTTAAATACACCTCCTCATTCACTTCGTGTCTCACAGCAAGTAATAATGCCGGTTTATTATCTTTCTGTGTTAAGTTAGCCTCTTGATTCCTCTCTTTTCATGGATTTTTACACTCGTAGGCGTAGTGTCCAAAGTCTTGGCAATTGTAACATTGAACATTGCTTTTGTCGTAGTTACTTGTAGATCCTCGTCCTCCTTCTCGGTTTTGATAGGAACCACCACTACGACGTCCACCACGATTAGAGTAATTACCTCTTCCCCGGCCTCTTCCTCTACCTCGATTATTAGACGCACTTGATCGAGTGTTGCATTGTAAGGTCTTTTGTTCTTCATCGCCCTTCTTCTTAGATATCTCTAACCACTCCTGATGTGTCAATAAGAGTTTCCCTTCTCCGCTTTCACTTTTCCCCCGAACCCTTTCTTCGTGAGCCTTTAACCGTCCTATGACTTCTTCAACTGTCATGTTGTCAAGATCTGCAAATTGTTCTATAGTAGAAGCAATTTGCAAGAACTTGCTCAGAACAACACGAAGTAGTTTCTTAACCACGTAAGCTTCTTCTACCTTTTCTCCTAAGGCCTGAATATTACTTACAATGTTGTTTACCTTCATGGCGAAATCATCAATTATCTTCGTATCCTTCATGTTGAGAGATTTAAATTCCGCCTTTAGAGTCTGAACCTTCGCAATCTTGACCCTATCTACTCCCATAAACATCGTCTTTAAGGTTTCCCAAGCGTATTTTGCCGTTTGCTTCTCTGCCAGTGACAACAACAGATCCTCTGGAATCCCTTGATAAATGGCTGCAAGTGCAGTTTATCCTTCTTCACGTCGATTGCCGTATTTTGGGTCCTGGGTTCGATAGCTTCCCATACTCCCTGGGCTTGCATAAACACTCTCATTTTGATAGCCCATGCGGCGTAGTTGCTTCGCGTCAACATCGGATAGTGAAGGCTGATCAGATTATCCTTTTCATTCTTATCACTTTTATCTCCCATCTTCTCGGGTTTCAGGTTGTATTTTGGGTAGATACCAGTAGCTCTGATGCCAAGTGTAAACTATAACTTGTAACAAAGAGAGAAGTAAGTTACGTGAATTGAAAGAGAAGAAGGTATGGGGCAAACTTATCTTTTTATTTCTGCATATATTGATGATAACATACTAATGCATATTTAAACAAAGAAAATACTAATAAAATAGGAACCAACTCCTACTATTTAACTAAGCATAAGACCAGGAACTAATTGGCCAACATGGCCTTGATTTGGTCAAACAAAAAACGTGCAAGACAACTTAAATAAAACACACTACACTTTCTGAATTAAGCCAACAAATATACATACGACACTCATCATATCATTCAAATCCTTCACAAATTTGTGAATTTGAAACAAGTATTCAAAAAGTTTACTTAGATGACTATTCAGATATCTTGTAAAGAAAGAGTTGAGAATGTTAGAAACATTAGATTTCAACTTGCTAATTAGTTTCATGCATATCTGCTTTTAGTATTTGGATAATTGGGATTGTAAAACAATTTTTACTTTATGATGAATGAAGATACGTGGTATATGTCATTCATACATATAATAATTATTATCCTATATTTGCATGTTTAATCCTTGAATGATTCTATCATTCTAAATATGTTCATTGTCGGTTAATAATATAAGAATATTGTTACATAAGACAAATGTGAGTGTTGGTTGTATTATCTGAATATGTGGATTGTTCTCACCAAACTCATATGTTATTCATAAGGAATGCATATTGGACACCCCAACCTTCGAATATTAACTTTTGGATCTTTAGTCATGAGTAAGATATCGAAAATGGTTAAAATAAGTCATTCTTAGACTTGAGATACAAACAAGTTCTGCATGTGTGGATATCACTTTTTAAGTATAAGTCAAACGTTATCCTGAATAAGGTAGTTATAAGGCTATTTTTGGAAGTGATGTGAAGCAGCATCCACAACACTTGTAGTTAATAAAGAATTTGTTCATCCACTTGATATGTGCAGAATGATACCATGACACCTCTCTAGAATTAATCAGATAATTGTATGGCCGTACCCAAAGGGTAATTCAAGATGATTCTTGATTACATTTGGTATATCTAAATTAACTTCTATAACGAGAAACTAAATAGTTAAACTATATAGAATGAGTTAGGATCCATATCCATGGTTTAACGGTATCTGTAAAAAAGGGATGATGATAGCAAGTAATACATAACCATTGTGCTGAAAGTTTTTCTTGAAACAACATCTCAAATATTTCTAGTTTATAGCAATGCGAGTGTTGCTAGACGTTTCCATTGCTGGTATAAATGTAGTATGCTACTCCAACTCCCAAGTGGGAGCTGTTGGAATATGTGAGTCAGATACACATGTTATATGACAAGAATTACGTGAGCCTACTGAGGGCACACACGTAAGACACAAAGAGTACGTTTATTAAATACTTAATATATATTTATTTATTATTAAGGATTTAATATGCTTCACGTTGATAATTTAAATAATCGTTAGTTAACGTTATATTTTATAACTAACTCAACAACTATTTAAATGTGAACCGAAAGGACTAAAATTAACAAAACCCGAACCCTAAGGGTGCTTCTAAAGTGGCCGGCCCCCTAGGTGGTTCTAGAATGGTTTTGGGATCAATTTTATAATTTAAGGAAAAGATATAGATTGAGGAGATGTATTGTGATAAGGATTAAAAGGGTTTCCTAGTTTATTTATGACTAGGGTTTGGTGCCTATATAAACACCAACCCCTAGCCTCATTAATAACGAATTCACAACACAACCACAAATCAATTGTTGCTCTCCCCTCTCTCCTTAAATCGACCGAAATCCCCACCTTAGGGATCTTCGGTTCTTCCTTTTCCCCACTTTGATTTTCGATAAAACCCTTTCAAGGGTTTTCGGTGATTTTTGTTCTCCTATAGATTCGAAAACAATAAACCCATACTTAGGGTTTTCGGTGGCGACTGGTTCTTCTCTAGTCAACGATTGCGAAACCATCAATTAGGGTTTTCGGTTTTAGGGTTTATCCTTAAACTGAATTCAGTGAAACCCTAATTAGGGTTTTCAGATTTTCGGTGATTAGCTACAAGGGTTGTTTGGTTTTGGTTCAAGTAATTAAGCACACTATCGGTGTTTGGAGCTCGTGAAGTTACGACTAGCATTGTTGCGTACTTGTTTGACGTGTTGTGTATGCAACCATAAAGGTGATAATTTAATCACTCGTTTCAAGATCAAGATCTCGTTTAATTGATTTTTATCATTAAACATAAAGGTTAGTAAATTACTTGTTTAATTTACATGTGTTAATTCATAATATCAAACTAGATCCATCCGCTGCGTACTCGTAGTAAAAGTGGTTTACCAGTTGTTAAATCCCACAAGTTTGGCCCTCATCTTCTTGTTGAAGTAGTTTTTATATGTATACTAGAGAGAAAATATTAATTACGCTACTTGAGTTTTGCATAGAAAGAGTGAAAAGATGACGAAGGAATGTGTTATGCACATACAAACTTGATTTTTGTATGCTGGAAATGAATTAATACATCAACTAGTGGGTAGTTAACATTTCTCCAACGTAAACACATATAAATCTTACCTCGACAACATCACCTTTGTTAGTAAAATGATATAGTACTAAAGTCAGAGAGCGAGGCCGAAAACTCCAAAGCACAACATCCACAAGAGATAGGTAAACCGGTAATTTCCTTATAAAACTCAGGTGTTTCAACTCAACATGTTCGAGTTCATAAGGTGGCGACTGGATCAGCTTTAACTCTTCCACATCTATGAGCTTCTATAAGATAAATAGTAAACACAACTTTGTGTTAGGGATTATTTTATGTCATTGTCTAGGAACAAGTAAATACACATTACTTGCTGATAAAATAAATGAATTCGAGAAGATACCCAATAAAATACCAACTCTAAAACTTTGAAAATGCTATGCTTTTCCAGAAATTGTCTCAGCTTCAGGAACGAAAGAATGTCAAAATCCTTGGCTCTGTGACATTTCATATATCCTTTGGCCAGGGATGAATCTTTCCTTGACGTAGCTGCGACGTTGTGTCTGAAGGTTATGTCATTGTACTTGAACAGAAGTAAGTTGGGTGCATTTAAATCGATTTCTTCCAAGTCACAGTCCAATTGTAGTTCTAATCTCCTCAAGAAATGATGTGACTATTTCAGGTTGTCAACAGGAGATGAAAGATTTAAAGACACATTTTCTAGGAACAGGAAGTTAGATAAGAAGTCGTTGAATCTTTCTAATGGAAATCCGCAGTAACAAAATGTTGTTAGCTTTTTACATGAACCCATAAACATAGAGGGGGATTTGTCTTTATATTTGTTACTCTCTAAAATAAAATAACTTAGATATGGAGCTTCAACATCTATTCTTTCAAGTAGAAGTCTTTCATCACAGTAAATCTCAACTTTGAGCAGATTCTGATGCCTCTTAACACAATGTTTTGAAGCCATAGCAACATCTGAGATAAATTTCTTCAAGAATAGGGCAACATTTGGTAAGACACTCGATCACACCCTCGTCTATCGGGAGATACGAACGCGACAACAGCCTCAATGACTTGAATTTCACAACGCCAACCATCAAGGATAAAGGCAACTCACACTTCTGCAACGTCAAAGATGTTAACGAAGAGGCAGATAAGAGCGTGTTAGGCAAACAAAACATAGGCAGATGATAATATTCAAAATGAATATCTATCATTTGCAAGCCCTTTTCAAGAACTAAATCAAGACAACGCCCAAAAAGTACTATTTGTTCAATATTTATGATTTCTGCAGAGATGTTGAGTGTGTGTGCACTGATATTTTGGTTGCAAAATCTAGAAATGGTATATTCAACATATCTGTAAAAAATCTACCTGATATACTTAGGATCATACTTTCTAAATAACAAACAAAACCAGGGCTAGTTTAGACGAAAATACAAGATAGGAAAAGAAGCCGTTAGTGTAAACCATCCCTTAGACAAGACACCCACCCGAACAAGGGATTCTGGATCATCCAAAAGATACGACAGTATGTAGTGAACAATAAATTCAGGAAGCATCGAAATCCGGTCCGTTTTATCCAGCGTTTTCTTCCCCATATTATTATTTACCCTAATGAAAGCGAATCCAATGAATCAAAACTCCTGAACAAGTAATGAAAAAACTACATAATCGCTTAAAGTTTTAAATGTAAACCCACACAGTTGCACATTATGTCAAAATAGAGAGTTATCATAAACATTCATACGCCAAAAAATATAAATTTTATATAATACCATACAGTCAACCTCAACTTCAATCAAATTTCATAACATTTAGTACACTCTCTTGCAAAGTGTCCAAGTATTCCACACTCATAGCATCTAAACCCGCTCTTATCACCTTGACCTCAGCTCCTTCCACGTCCTCTTTTTCCTCTACAAAATCCTCTTCCCCGACCTCTTCCTCCTCTAAATAACTCACCATTAGTCAACAGAAGTTTCCCTTGTTCTTCTTCCTTTTCATCATGGATGTTAAAGTGGTATCCAAACAGGGTATTTGAATGCTGGCTGTGTAAAAAAAACTGACTCTCATGATCACTTGTTCTTTAAATGTGAGTTTGCTAAGGAATTTTGGAAGAAAGTTTGTAATATAGCCAGTATGAAGATCAAGGAAGATTCATGGGATAATATTATTAGTGTGATGACTAAACCGAAAGATAACAAGAGTGTTTGGGGAACTATAACAAGACTATGTCTTGCTGCTGCAGTGTATTATATTTGGCAAGAAAGGAATTAGAGATTGTTTAATAATTGTAAGAGAAGTGGAGATGATATGTTTGGAATTCCGTGTTAGGAAATTAGTATCTATTATAGTCAAGCAAACCACAAGTGTCTTAAAGACTGTAACTGTATGGAATATCAAGTTTGCTAGGAATCAAGGTGATCATAGCTATGTGTTTGGTATATGGATGGATATGGGAGTTGTAGAGATTGTTGGGCCTCACAGGTTTATGGGGGAATTACATATATATCCTTAATTTGCAGAGAAATTACATATATATCCAAACTAACTTAATTTTTACATATATATCCCTCATTTTGTTTCAAAATTACGTATATATCCCTTTTTTTTTTAAAAATTCTCGAAAATTTCTAAAAAAATTTCACAATATCGTGTATGTTGGTGCATAAAAAAGTTATGAAAGAAGTTTTCTTAAAAGTGGATAGTTTTGCCGAAAAATATTATGAAAAAAACGTTTGTGCATTAAATCTTTTTTTGTGCATCAAAAAATCGTTTTTGTACCCAACTTCTTTTGACTTTTTACATCAAAATTTTATTGCACATCATACTATAACATGTTAAAAATTTTAGGCATTAATAAATTTTTGTGCATCAAAATTTCGTTTTGTGTGCATTAAAAAAATATAAAAACTCAAAATTAGAAAAACTTCCTTTACAAAAATTTTATTGATTTACAAAATTTTATACTTGTTATATACTATGATGCGCAATAATATTTCGATGAAAAAAAATAAAAAGAAGTTTGGTACGAAAACGAATTTTTAATGCACAAAAAAATGATTTAATGCACAAACATTTTTTTAACAATTTGTTTTGGCAAAACTATCCACTTTTAGAAAAACTTTCTTCACAACTTTTTTCTGCACTAACATACACGATCTTGTGGAATTTTTTCAGAATTTTTCACGAATTTTTTTAAAAAGAGGGATATATATGTAATTTTGAAGCAAAAGATGGACATATATGTAATTTTTAAGTTTGTTTGGATATATATGTAATTTCTTTGCAAAATAGGGATATATATGTAATTCTCCCCAGGTTTAGAGTCTTTCTTGCTGTGAGGTTGTTGCTGCAGTAAGGAATGACTGCCTCCATGAAGGAATGTAGCTCTTAATCTGAGGTAACAAGTTTTTGTTTGTTGTATTTGTCTCAGTGTTAGGAAATAGGATCTTAAACATGTTATTGATCATATATCTTCTTGTAAACATTATGTTTGAGTAAGTAATATATCTTTACAGTTTC
>BQNB010076373.1:14871-31176 GCA_026074375.1 Tanacetum coccineum
CCTTGAAAGAAATGTAGAGCTTAAGCGGGAAGTTGGCAGCTCTGAACTAATTTTTATCCCAATCCACAGAACGAGCCCTTCCTTTCTTCGAAACACTAAAAAATATCACCAAAGAAAACAAAGAAGAAGATGGACTGAAGAGGCGGAGCACGCGTTCCAAGAATTAAAAAAGCTTATACTGGAATTACCAACACCTACCACTCTGGAGCAAAAGGAGACACTATTCGTATACTTAGCCACGTCCTGCGACGCAGTCAGTGGTGTTTTGGTTGCTGACCGAAAAGGCAAGCAAACACCAATTCGGTATGTTAGCCGCACCCTCCACGAAGCTGGACGAAATTATGCCCCTCTAGAAAAATTGGCACTGTGCTTACTCCACCTATCCCGAAGGTTACGTCGATACTTCGAAGCACACCCCATCAAAGTAATCATGAATAGGGGTGTCAGTAGGGTCGGGTTGACCCGACCCGAACCCAAACCCAAACTCGAACCCGATAACGCTTATTGGGTCGGGTTAACTCGGGTTAAAAATTCTAGTAAGTTGTTTTTTTGACACCAAACCCATAACCTGATAGTGTCTATCGGGTCGGGTTAGGTTTAAAAAAAAAATATGCCTATCGGTTATCGACAACCCGATAAGACCCGAAATCAATTTTCTATTTTTTAAATGTATCCTTTTTTAAAAGGCCCAATACATGAAGTACAGTGTACTTACGAGAGTCCTAACAAAATTCATTAAATGTTTGGTTTAGTTGACTCACATTAGGATCTCTTCTGTGTGCTAAACTAACAGATGCGGGTACAACATATCTTTGGAGTATGATGTGCTTAGTTTGTTGGTTTGAACTTGTTGGTTTAGATCCTAGTTTTAGCAATCTGTGTTTGGTTTAGATCCCAGTTTTAAATCCCACTTTTGAGTTGTTGGTTTATATCCTAGTTTTAGCAAAGCATGGTCACAAATTACATAGCAATTTTCTGTTTGAAGATAACATTTTTGTCACTGTTGTCTTATTTTCAAGATATTTTCAAACTTGTTCCTCATTACTAGTGCTACTGTTGCAATTTGCAAATACGAATACAAAAGACTTTTGACTTTCTAGTGCTAATGTATATAACAGTTCTCTAACTTATTCAAAATGAAGACAACCCACTTGAGTACAATGAATAAGCATAGTGACTTTCAAGTACCATTTATATTTAAATGGATACAACTGTTCTTATGTGGATGATATAGAAGTTCCACCCGATAACCCAAATCACCCGACCCGATAAGACCTGACCCAATACCACCCGAACTCAATAACCCGACTCCTTATCGGGTCGGGTTACGGGTGAGTTTTTAAAAATCAAAACCCGACTTAACCCGACCTGATAAGACCCGATAACCTGATAACCTGACCCGATAATACCCCTAATCACGGATCAACCCGTTAAGCAGATACTCAACAAACCCGAAGTCTCGGGAAAGCTTGCCAAATATGCCGTGGAACTGGGGGCATACAATATTACCTATATTCCCAGAACCGCTGTCAAGGGTCAAATACTAGCCGACTTCATTAACGAGGTCCCGGTGGGAACAAGACATATGGAAGTATGCAGTCTGGCTGGGGAAGGAGACCCATAAGGATGGACCTTGTATACGAAGCGTCAAGCCTGAAAGGAGTCGAGACAAGCCTCGTCTTGATATTCGGCATGGAATACACCTACGCCGTTTGGCTTACCTTCCCAAGCACTAATAACGAAGCAGAGTACGAAGCATTGCTAGTCAGACTAAGGTTAGCATGGAAAATAAAGGTGCAGACACTAGATGTGAAAGTGGATTCAAAGTTAGTAGCATGCCAATTGAACAAATATTTTGTAGCAAGCAACGAGGGGATGGAAAAATACCTGGCGAAAGCAAAGGAGCAAGCACCTCTCTTTAAGAAATTCTTGATCAAAAACATTCCCCGAAATCAAAATCAAAAGGGGGACATGCTGAGCAAGCTAGCTTCGGTTGCCTTCAACCATATGACGAAAGAGATATTGATCGAGGTTCTAAATGCAAAATATGTGGACGTTCAAGAGGTCAGCATGATTGTAAAGGAGAAAGAAGATAATTGGATGACCCCAATCATAAAGTGTCTAGAAGAAGGAATCTGGCCGACGGAAGAGAATGAAGCCAGGACTCTCCGAATGAAAATAGGTCAGTATGTGGTGGAAGACGGAGTCCTATTCAAAAAGTCATATCGCTCTCCAATGTTAAGATGTGTAGGCCCATTACAAGCAAACTACATCATAAGAGAAGTACACGAGGGGGCATGCGGAATGCATGCCAGTGCAAGATCTGTAGCAGCAAAGATCATGAGGCGAGGGTATTATTGGCTAACTATGTACGAAGACACTAAAGAAATAGTAGATAGGTGTGATCATGCCAGATTCACGCTCCAGTTCCCAAGCTGCCAAAGATATGACTCACATCCATTATGTCTCCATGGCCGTTTTACCAATAGGGCCTTGACATTATAGGACCCCTTCCAGAAGGTCCCGACAAACTCAAGTTCATCATTGTGGCAATTGATTATTTCATGAAGTGGATAGAAGCATAGCCCTTGGCTAAAACCACATGTAAAGAGGTAAAGAACTTTGTATGGCAAAATATTGTATGCAGGTTCGGTCTCCCAAGGGTGATTGTAACAGACAACGGGACACAATTGGTGAATGATCCATTCAAAAGCTGGTGTGAAAAATGAAAGATCAAGCAAATGAACACAGCGGTAGCACACCTACAAGCCAACGGTTTGGTCAAAAGGGCTAACAAGTCTTTGATGCACGGACTCAAGGCAAGGCTAGGAAGAGAAAGAGTAGGATGGGTAGACGAACTACCCAACATCCTATGGGCCCATCGTACTATGTTGAAAACAAGCAATGGTGAAACAGCCTTTAGTCTAACCTACGAAAGTGAAGCCGTCATCCCAGCAGAAATAGGAATGCCGACCTACCGAACCATACATTTCAACAAAGCATAAAACGAAGAAGAAATGCGGCTGAACTTGGACCTGTCACAAGAAAGAAGGGAGACATCGGCAATCCGGGAGGCCAAGTACAAAAAGAAGGTGGAGCAGTACTATAACAAAATGGTTCATCCCATGTCATTCAAAGTTGGTGATTTCATATACCGGAAGAACATAGCCAATCGGGCGGAGAACCAGGGAAATTTAGGTCTGAACTGGGAAGGACCATACTGGGTAACCGAAGCTTATGTCAACGGCTCATATAAGTTAGCAACTATGAATGATCGGGTTAATCTTTGAATTTTTTTATGTAAACTGTTTAATTAATTAATGTATTATGACCCCTCCTCATATTGGGAAGGAGGGGCGATTTTCCAAAATCATTGTCTTAGGCAGAAGTTTATGTGACCCCTCCGGACGGTTAGCTACCCTCCGGAGATATATGTAGTCAATGTCTAAAAGAGTGCCCATCACTTGCGATCTGGGTGTCCGTCACTAGGTATCACAGGACAATCAAAACGTGACTCTGCATAGTTAATGTCCATTCAAATACCCTTAAGCCTCATTAGCTAAGGAAGAGCCTTCGGGCTAGGTTCTCGGGTAATTCCTGGATGACTCATAAAGTGTGCATCACTTTGGGCTCGTGCATTTATCACTGAATCCCCACAAGATTAATAAAACACAACATTTTCATTCATGTAGCATATGCAATAAACATAAACATTCATTCCATTCAAGTTACATACACAATGATAGATATGTCACCCGAGTGGAATATTACATGTTTCAACATACAGGGATAAAAGTAAATGCAGGAAAAGTAATGATGCGGAGGTGATGCAGTCGTTGTAGGACTTCTACACGAAGTTTTACAACTCCCTAGGCAGAGCACCTAATCGTTGTAGTAGTAGTATAGGCAAGACTCGGGGGTTGTTATCGTCCTTTAGGGGAATAGGTTGGGAAGGCTTGATCATGGTCAAACATAATTCTAAGGGTTGAGAGAAGATTATTTTTGTGTTTTTATATTTTATGAAAGCAGGTAAATCTATGGTTTTAGAGGTGGGTTTGTTTAACTAATTACTAAACTAATTATAATCTAAACTACTGGTGATAACTTTATGATAATTAAATGTATTTACTTAATCATGCATTAATAATCAGATTGCTTCTCCTAATCATGCTGCCTTGTCATACTTGTGATGATCTGTGTAGTATTTACCTAGGTCATGAAACGGATTACACGGAACTCGCCGTCTATTTGATATTCGTCAAGGCAAGTACAAGTAAGGTTGTATGCAGACTATTACAAGGCCATAAGAGTTATATTAAATGCGTCATAGTGTGTGAAATACCTTAACGAGGGATCAACCTTTTAAGGGGGTAAAGGTTATATGAAGATGTTTACCTGATGGTATCTTTTATGCACTCACGTTTCCCTAGACGTGTTACAGCGATCAGACAAAAGATGGTTATTCTGAAAAGACTAATGCGGCACTTCTATCACCAAGAAAGAACAGTTAAATAGGATCTACAATCGACTTTCATGCAGAATCTATAAGCAAATACAAGGAGGGATTTAGCCTCGACATGTTATAATGAAAGCAAGAAGATAAATCAATCACACAACACAGTAGACATATTGGAATGATAAATAACCTAATGATAAATAACCTTACTTGAATTAAAATATGGATCCAAGGTAGTACAATAGGGTTTTGAGGCCCTAAAAACGACCTATGAAGCTGCTACAAAGGCTAGGGTTTGTCTCCCTAAAGTTATACAAAGTTACACACTTGAAACCCTAAAATCGGATTTGTATCTATAGAGATAACGATGCGACGACAACGCTTTCTACTCCTGAATCCGTTTCCACGTTGATGGTTCTAGATCCACTTTAAGTCGGCCACGTCCTGACGTTGTCGCTGAATCTCTGACGCCGTCACCATGAATGTCATGACGCCATTTCTTTATGGTTGCTATGCCGTTTCCAGGATCTGAATGGATAATTCTTCATGGTTCTTGGTGTAGAGTCGTAGTCTTGTCCATTTCTTCTCCAAATGAGCCCAAGTCACGTGTATTTCCTCCAAATTCTATCTAAATGCTAAAAACCTAAAAACAAACGATTAAGCGCATAATCTGGGCATATTTACATGATTTAAAGGGTTAAATGACCCCGAAAAAGTGTATAACATGACACCTCATCAGGAGGAGAAGTCGGCAGGGGCCTTCGGATGGGGGCTGCTAAACAGTTTCCCTTGCAGCAGCATTAGAGGAAACCCCTCCATCCGTAGGCTGGGGAGGAACGTCTGGAGACACCTGTAGCAGTTCGCTCATCGGAAGGTCGTAAGAGCCGGCAACCTTTTGAATATACGGATAAGGCATAGTGAAGAGCTCTTGATGTTTGGCCTCCTATGATTTTGACCCCTTAATATCTAAGTCTTTAGCCTCGGATAGAAACTAGGCCACCTGATCCTCGGTCTTGCCTAAGCTAAGCCCCCTAACCATCCAGCAGTAAAGCATAGGCTAACTGGGGTGGCCAAAGTTTTCCTATAATCAACGCTGGTGTGCAACCTTTCAACCACCTTAGGTATGAACTCCCAGATAAGATTCTTACGGTCAGCCTCAGCTAGAGCTACCTTAGCCGAAAGGGCAAGCTTTTCACTCTCCAACACTCCAACTTTTTCCTTGGCAACCTTCAACTGTTGGGTCCTAGGCTCGAGATCTTTTTCTAAACTCCTAATCTTCTCAACCTGGTCCGAGGCAGTAGCTCTCCACTCATTCCTCTCCCGCTCTAGATATTTCACCTTATCTAACAACTCCTTCTCTCGAGATGGACAATCAGAATGAGCATTATCTAGCATAGTGAGCTTCTTGGTCAACCCCTCATTATCTTGATTTTCCCTCTGAAGGCTCAACCTTAGACTCTCCAACTCCGCCAAGTTAGCATCACCATAATTCATTAGATCCACATAATCATGATTCAATTGCTCATGTCTCTTTAAAAGATCTCCCTGGGCTAAAATGGACTGCCTCAGAGTCTGATAAGCACGACTGACGACCTCCACGTGTGAAAGATTCCCTAGAAATTCGTCTTCTGCCGGAGTAGCCAGATGAGAAACTAACTATCGGCAAGCACGGAAGGTGTAGACGCGAAGGTCGTTATGAAGTCCCCAGTTGGGCACATACCGATTGTTCACCGGTTCATCCTCATGGCCTTGATGAGAGGACTGCGACGAGTGAGCTACAAAAGAAAGAGTAGGATAAGTACAAAAAAAGAGACATATGATATCGAAAAAGGGGAAGACATACCGTCAGAAGCTGTATTCTCATGGGTGTCGTGATGTTCAATGTGGGGAGAAGGCTGGGTAGTAGCTGCCGGAGGGGTAGGCACACACGTATTACCGCTTAGGTCAACCACCTCCTTCTCGACATGCGGGATATCCGGGGCAATGTCAGCATCAGGGGTGGGCTTCTTAGCAACCTTCGGTGCGGCTTGGTGAAGAGGAGTGATCGACAGAATCTCCTCTGAGCCTGACTGAATTGACTCGTGGTGCTTTTGAACCTTTCGTTTCTTCTTCAGCCCCTCTGCACCTCCAGCACCAGCACGCTTGGCCTCCGCTTTAGCGAGGCTCTGTTGATCCTTCTTCTCCCTAGCGGCAGCAATTTTGGAATTAGGTTTCTCCAAGCTCTTTTGGAAAATGTTTCTATTGCATTATAAATGGGATCCTTTGTAACTCTGATTTTAATATAACGAATATGAAATTTATTTAAACGTCTCTTTTGACGTCGTTTTTTGTGACTTGTACTTTGTGCCTTAAAGTTGCACCCTAATGTTACTATTCCGCTGCCGTCCGATTTTGGGGGTGTGACAGATTGGTATCAGAGCTCAGGTCATTAAGAACTAGGTCGTTTTCAAAACCTAGACTATGACCATGTTTTTCAAAATATAGAGTCTCTCCTTGTTTTATTCGATATCCGTGCGCGCTTGCTCCCAGGTAACTTATATGCTCTCTTTTGCATCCCTACTACTATTACATGGATATTGAATATTTAATACTAGACTATGATTTCGTTCTCTTACATCTATCATATGACATCTTACTATTTACCTTATATCGGTCTGTTATATAAATATTGATCATTCTGATTTTTGTGTACTTCCTGATTTCTCATTTTACTCCCCTGAGCGTCAATGCTGGTATTATATATGGATACCTATACATATGAGATAATTTCTTCTTGATCTCTTACAATTAACTCCAACCATTTGCGCAACTTTACTTTATTCCCTTTTGATGATATCGAAATTTGGCATAGTTTGTAAATTCCACTAGTTATTTTACCATTCGACTCCGAGTTGGAACACTCTTCTTATGCTTTTGAATCGCATATTTTGTTTAGTAATCCGTCGTTTTGAAGTCTTCCAGTTGATTGGAGTACGACAATTAACTTGTCACCTCATACGTGTCACCTTGGAGAACCTACCTTTAGAACACGACTCTTTACGTTCATTTTGTTGATTGAATAGTTCTTTACGTTCATTTTTTTTGACTACTCATGCGTTTGTTCGGATATTCTTTATACTTGTTATGACCTATCTTTTTACAAACAATCTCGATGTCAACCTATAAACCATTTTGTTGCCACCCTATGAGCTACTTCACGTTTACTTTATTGACTATTTTATTTTGTTATAAAACTATTTGATACCATTTCACACATCACACTGTTTTGACGAAAATGAGCATTGCATTGTTGGCCCTCAAATATACATAGCCTAATCACCTATGTATATTTGGTGCATAGACTGATTACCTATGCATTCGGGAAAAACCATGTCATGCTGAGAGTTGTCACCTTAAAACCTACACCTCTTCATCAACACAAATCCGAAAGAAATTTCCGCATCTTTTCTCTGAACCCGTACCTTCTTCAAGTGTTGCAACCTGAGCCTTGAGGACAAGACTCTTCTAACTGGAGGAGACTGTAACATTTCGTATTTTCAGGTCATTTTATGACGTCATTATTTCACTATTTTTTTTCTTATTTATTTCGATTCTCGCACGCGTTTACTTTTAATTTTAATAGTTAAAGTTAAACCGCGTAAGTTAAAAATCAACATTTAACGTAACGGACACCAAACGAATTAAAGTTTTCGTCAAGCAAGCAATATATTATTTTTACGAAAGTAATAATCAACTTTTTATATTTTATTTTTATTGGTTGCGTAAAACGTTTACGTTTCGCAATTTAATACATTTAGGCATACCCGGAAGCACCAAAACTTTTCTACGCTTCAACAAATAACCATTTTTATTTTTAATGATCAAAGTTTATAAAACTTTACCCACACTTATCAATGGGACGCCCCACTTTAAAAGAAATAAGCAAGACCTTACAAATTTCAAGTATACACTTTAATAACAAAAGCTACAACTTATATTTACTTATACTTTCAACAAAACAAGTAAACTTTCATCCATTTTATGCAAGATAATAAGCTAGATATTTAGCCAACACACCTCCTCATTTTCATGGGATGTTCTACACTTTTAGAAACAAAGACCATAAGACTTCCCTAAAACCCTCTAAGTGTTTTTGACTAGTCTTTAAGTATATAATGCCTTATACTAGTTAATATACACACACATCTCATTTGTAAAGGTGTAAAACACAAAAAACCTCTCCTTTTCCACCTCCTAGCTCACGGCATACCTCAAACCAACACCAAATCCATACAAAATTTTATTTATCACATTTACACACATACCTACATCATATCTAAGGCATACCATGGAAGTTTGAAGGCTTGGTTAAGCATTTTCAAGGCTTAAACTAAGTTAAGGTTTTCTTGGAAAACTATGGTTTTCACTCTTTATTTTCAAGCTAAGGTTTAAATCACAAGGGTGTGATTTGTTTGTCCTTCTTTACTCATCATATTAAGGTCATCTAAAAAGCCCTCATATCTTTACTTTCATGATTTTTATGTACATATTATGTTATATGGCTCATCACCATCTAGGAAACTTTTAAGCATGTAAAAAGGGTTTTTACTTGTGATCAAGGTTTTGTATACTTTTACTTATGATATATGAATGTTAATATCATGTTATAAATGGAGTATAAGTATTGTACACTTGTTGGTTATGTGTACAAATTAATAGTTAAGAAAGGTAACTTATTAAAAGTTATAAGTAAAGTGTTGTAATGGACAACGCACAAGTAAGGTAGTATGAAGACTATTACAAGGCCTCTAAGAGTATATTAAATGCATGTGAAATATACTAAGAGTGGATCAACCATATAAGGGGCAAGGTAGTATGAAGACTGTTACCCGATGGTATCATTTCTGCACAATCATGTTTTCCTAGACATATCAACAGCGATACAGACAAAAGCTGGTTTTCTAAGACCTAACATGCACATCCATCACAAGAAGCAACACCACTAAGATCTACATTCTAGGTTTCATACAATCATAAATAAACACAATAGAAGGTTTAGCCAAGCATGGTAATGATAAAGCAAGAACATATAAGAATCACACAACAAGACATACTGAATGATTAAATAAGTCTTACTTGATTAAAACATGAGTTGGAGAAAGTACGATAGGGTTTTTAGGCCCTAAAATCATCCCTAACAACTGCTAAACGAACTTGGGTTCGTACCCTCTTTTTATTCCAAAGTTACACACTTAAAACCCTAATTTCAGGTTTGTATATATAGGAAAATCGCTGCGAACGGCGTCACGTTTTAATCGTGACGCCGTCATGAAAGAGAATATTCTTGATAATGGGTTGGGTCGTGTGCTCTGACGCCATCGTGAGATCTTGTGACGTCATCTTGATCTTCGTTGTGACGGCGTCACGTTGAATCTATGACGCCGTCTCCAGCTTCTGAGAACATTATCTTGAGAGATGTTGGTGCAGGTCCGTAGTCTTGTCCGTTTCTTCTCCAAATGAGCCCAAGTCACGTGTATTTCTTCCAAATGCCTTTCAAATGCAAAATACATGAAAAGGAACGACTAAGTACCTATTATGGGCATAAACACATGATTTAGGGGGTTAAACGACCCCGAAAAAGTGTATAAAATAACACCTCATCAAATACCCCTACACTTAGGTTTTGTAGGTTTATAACAGAAAAATACATATCTTAACTGTTATACAAGTTTTATTTTAAAAAATAATTAAAAACTTTAAGTTTTCTGGACCTGGGCGTTTGACGCCGTCAGGGTTTTCGTGACCTCGTCACAGGTGTCGTGGTGGCAGCGTCGGGGATACTTCTTTTATTCGGAGTATAATAAATTATAACATAAGGAAGAAACAGAAAATCAACACTCATTACCTGTCATAGCATATAAATTACCATAGGCTTGGTAAAGGATCAAACCTTCACCGCTAGGCGCAAGCATTATTTATTACTATCTAAGAGGTCTTTATAAAGGGTTGTGGGGTGTAGGTGTAAGATAACATATAATGGAAACGGAAACGGATGAGATACATTTGGGTGGCTTTGGGTGAATTTGGAGTGGAAGGGTTAGCTAATTATTTACACGAATACACTTTGGTTTGGTTGCTAAGCCAAGACTTGGACGAAGATATACAAACTCTACAAAACTCTACATCAATCTCTTTTATTTTCTTTTCTATTTTTTTGAATAACATAATACATCACATTGGGGTTTACAACACGTACCCCTATACTTGAGCTTTTACATGCTCGATATTTACAATCTAACTAATGACCCAATTTGAGGTGGATCAAAATAATATGGAGATAATCTAACAAATATATAGGGGGTATTGACTTAACTTTTCTTCCCTATTCTTCCGTGAAATAAATACTACCATGAATCTCAATCGTCCCAAAACAGTATTTACAAGGATAAGGACTTAGCAACCCTATACTCAAATAATTAACTTGGGTTAAAACAATAATGTACTAAAGGTGAGTACATACAAGGTAGGCTAAGGAGTTTTGGTTATAACGATTGGTTTAAGGGTTAACAATGCTCTTTATTAATAGTCTTGAATCCACTAGAAAATTACGAGAACTGTGAAAAAGGATAGGTTCGGAGGGTTGTACTAGGGGTATCCAGCACTAAAGGTGAGTGCATGGCAAGGGTGTGGGATAGTTATATGATCGATGTGACCATCATAACAATTACAGGTTTAAAACATGCATTAATCCTAATGCCTCTTATCAAGCAAATCCTAATACTTACTATGCGGTCTCGGGATGCATCACAAAAACAAGTTCTAGAATTTAATATACTATCGGTACACTCATATGATTCTTTGAATCGATCTCAATGTTCCAGAAAAGGTGACAAAGATCATACGTACACATCCGTAACGACGGAATAGACACACATGTCTGCATTCGAACCTTAACTTGAAATTGCTAAAGGTGAAATCTTCTTGGGTATCAATAATGGATACCCGAATTCCTAAAGATCTAAAGGAGAACCTCACATTTTTTGGGTGGAATTCTGAGGGTTATTGTGCTAGTCATATAAATTCCTATCCATGAGAAACTATTAATACTCGGTTTTCGTCGGTATGTGTCATAAAAAAATTTAAATTTGGGTAAAAATTACCTCTTATGCTATATTTCGATATATACCCATCATTTTAAGGACAAAATGCAAATAACAAATGAAAGAATAGGATTTTTAAGAGCTTATTTCCCCTACACTTAATTTGACATTGTCCCAATGTTCTAAAAAGGTACCCGTGAAAAACAAATAAAATGAAAAGAAACTAGTAACCTTCCCTGGTTTGCTCAATATGGAGAAGAACATGCGAAAACTGGTTAAATATCATCCTCAAGAATCATCCAAAGGAAACTTCCTAAGAACTTCCAAAAGCTTCTTCACATCAAATATAACTTTTTTTTATAAGGTTTTTATAAAAAAAAATCTCAAAAAGACACGGACAACTATAACAAGCATAAAAATGTGTGATTAATAATATACAATTATGAAATTAGGGTTTGACTCGATAAAGCAGAATAATAAAAATGAGTGAAGTGTCAACTTTTAGTTTTGTAGATTATAAACAGAAAAAAAACATATCTAAATGTAATGCAAGTTTTATTTTTCAAAATAAATAATTAAGAAGGACTTTAAGTTTTCTGGACCTGGGCGTTTGACGCCGTCAGGGTTTTTGTGACCCCATCACAGTGGTCGTGTGGCGGGGGCGTCGCGTGTAAAACCGTGACCGCCCCCCCCCCCCCGTCTCCACATTCTGTGAAAACAAAATTTTTGTTTTTGATGAAAAATTTCCTGCACTTGATTCCATAAGTTAGTTCATGTACAAATGGCTGCATAAAACCTGAGAATTGACAATTTACTCATATGACTCGAGACTGACGCGAATTAATCTAAACAATTTATTTAACATGTTTGAACTTGGCTCAAAAGCCGGATAAATTCCCCTATAATTATTATTTGTAAAATACCTTCGATTGAAATTAAAACGAGGTTAAAGACAAGCAAATCATGATTACAAGATAGTTCAAACATAATAAAACAAACTATAAAGAATTAAAACACACATGACACTCCTAATTTGCGGGAAAAATAAATTGGGTTGCCTCCCAAAAAGCGCTTTTCTTTATTCGAGTCACGAGCCTGACTCTACCCTTATTTAACAGATAAAGGAGAGGGTTCCCCTACACTTGAGTTCAAGTGCGGGTGATAGTAACGATACATACCATTGTGATGAGAAGGATCCATACGTTGAGAAATTTGTTGTTGAAGAATAGGCTCTAAATGGTGTGCTTCAAGAATTCTACCTCTCTCTACTTCATTTGGCCTATTGAATAAACTAAGTTCTTCTTCTAGAGGAGAAACTTCCTTAGATTCTAATCCCTAATCATCATCAAACATCTCCCAAATATCAATACCTAGGGATATACTTTTTCCTAATAAACCCGGTTTAAATCCATAATGTCTCTTATCTCTTTAGAGGTCATCTATACCTGGGTTATAATAACTATACACACCCTTAAGATAGGAATTTTCCACGTGAGGTGAATGTCGGTGTTTGAGTTGTTAAATAATCTACTTCCTTCATCCTAAAACTATCCAGACTATGTGGTTTGATGGGTGGTTCGGGGCCTATTACGTCTCCTAGACTTACATCTAAGGATGGACTATTGAGTAAATGTTGAGGCTCCGGTCAATCAAAACTAGGAACTTCCCTAGAACTAAGAGGAGTGTTATGATTACAATTCACGCCTACTTTCTCTAGTTTTGTTTCGTTCAAAGGTTCTACCTCTATCGGATTCCCTAAAGTCTTTTCTACATCTTCCGGGTAAGTCACAGGCGGTGTGTATTCCTCAAATGACTTAGGGTTTGGTGTGGTACTCCTCATCTCTCAGTAGCTCTTGTACCCCCTTCCCATAATACCATTCGTATTAGGCTATCTACATGCTCATCATAACCTAACCATGCCATGCACCTAGGTACCTGTACCTAACCATATCATCCCCAACTATTTGAGCATTTAGATTTGCTAATTTTTTTTTTTTTTTTTTTTTGTATTCCATCAAAAATGGCGCTGTTGGGCTGCTACAATTTTATTAATCATATTTGGACACAATCCTCTATGGCATACCATGCTCCTATATCACTAAACTTCCTAAGATCCCCTTCTGCTGTTAAATTGATGATATGCTAGGATAACGAGTCGAGATGTTTAAGAAAGATTTCAATTAGGGTCCATATAACAAAGGTCTATAAGTTGGGACTTTCGGATAAGTCTTGAAACGAGTCCACGAATCGTAAAGAGATTCATCTTGATGTTGTTGGAAAACCAATAGTTGATTACGGAAGAATACATCAAACCTACCTACGCTAGAATAACCATACCTATTCATTATAATTTACAAATTTACAAATTTTACGAACAAAGGGCACAAAGAAAAAGATAGACTACAAGAAAGCTAATGACAGGAATTAAAATCTCACTTGAAAGGATTCAAGCGAGTAGAACTAAGTTAAACTATGATCAAAACCTAACTATTCCCTAGGCGGCGACGCCAAAAACTTGATGCGGTCGTCGTAGGACTTCTACACGAAGTTTTACAACTCCCTAGGCAGAGCACCAACAACCCACCCCCCCCCCCCCCCCCCTCCACCCTCACCCCCCCCCCCCTAAAAAACCACCCCACCCCCCCCCCCACCCCCCCCCCTCCCCCCCTAATCGTTGTAGTAGTAGAATAGCAAGGACTTGGGGGATGTTATCGATCACAAGTCCTCAACGGGGAATAGGTTGAGAAGGCTTGATCACGGTCAAACAGAATTCTAAAGGTTGAAAGAAGATTATTTTTGTATTTTTATATTTATAGGAAAGCAGGTAAATCATATGTTGAGAGATTGGTTTGGTTTTAGCTATTAAACTAAATAACAACTACGCTAATGGTGATAACAATATAATAAAAGACTGTGTTTATTTAATCATGTATTACTCCCTAGATTGCTTCTCCTAGTGTTGTTGCTTTGTCACACTTGTGATGATCTATGTAATTATTTCCTAAGTTATGAACGAATTACACGAACCCGTCGTCTATTTAATATTCCATTAAGGCAACGCACAAGTAAGGTAGTATGAAGACTATTACAAGGCCCCTATGAGTATATTAAACGAATGTGAAATATATTAAGAGTGGATCAACCATATAAGGGGCAAGATAGTATGAAGACTGTTACCTCCGATGGAAACCATTTCACACAATTCATGTTTTTTCCTAGACATAATCACAGCGATACAAGACAAAA
This sequence comes from Tanacetum coccineum, assembly GCA_026074375.1. NCBI lineage: Eukaryota > Viridiplantae > Streptophyta > Magnoliopsida > Asterales > Asteraceae > Tanacetum > Tanacetum coccineum. Next base: position 29,653 of record BQNB010076373.1, read on the forward strand.
GGCAGGATTATCCTAAGTACCTAACATGCACAACCATCATAAGAAGCAACACCACTAAGATCTACATTTTAGGTTTCATACAGATATAAATAAACACAATTGAAGGGTTTAGCCAATCATGTAATGATAATAGCAAGAAAGATAAGAATCACACTATCATGACATATTGAATGATTAAATAAGTCTTCCTTGAATAAAAACATGAGTTGGAGGAAGTACATATCGGGTTTTTAGGCTAAAACGTCCCCTAACAGCTGCTAAATGAACTAGGGTTCGTACCGTCTTTTTATTCTAAAGTTACACACTTAAAACCCTAATTTCGGGTTTGTATATATATGAAAATCGCTGCAATGGCGTCGCGTTTTAATCGTGACGCCGTCGTGAAAGAGAATATTCTAGATAATGGATTGGATCGTTTGCTCTGACGCCGTCGTGAGATCTTGTGACGCCATCTTGATCTTTATTGTGACAACGTCACGTTGAATCTGTGACGCCGTCTCCAGCTTCTGAGAACATTATCTTGAGAGATGTTGGTGCAGGTTCGTAGTCTTGTCTGTTTCTTCTCCAAATGAGCCCAAGCTACGTGTATATCTTCCAAATGTCTTCCAAATGCAAAATATCTAAAAAGGAACGATTAAGTACCTATTTTGGGCATAAATACATGATTTAGGGGGTTAAACGACCTCGAAAAAGTGTATAAAATGACATCTCATCAAGGACCTCTGGTCTTGTTTTCGAAAGAGAACCAGTGACCTTGCTTGCACAGCTTATAGAAAAGCCAAAACAAAGGGACAGTAAGGTTGATGTTTAAACTCATACGGTGTATCTCGAACAAGATCACCCTATTAACCCCCATCGGCACCAGCTGGGAGACGTGCACCCCAAAATGTTTAATCACAGCAAGGAAAAAGGAAGAGAACGGGACCCTCAAACCTCCTTGCTCAAGTTGCTCAATATACAACCCGATATACCTCGATGGGAGTTTGTTCATCGTTATACCCGAAGGCGGGAGACGGGGATATAAATCTAAAGGAATGTCGTACTCCTCAATGGCCTTCCCCAATTCTGAGGAGGTAAGCTCAGAAGTATAAATGTGCATATCAAACTTAGGAAAGACCACGACCTTCAAACTTTCCGGAGTCATCTCGTCGGGCTCACTACCAGACATACCTCCAAAAAGAGGAATCAAAAAGGAAATGAACAAGTAAGAACGTGGAAAGATACGCACTTTGACGATGACGAAAGAGAATATAAGGGTAGAAATGACTCTTCAGATCGAATGTGTGTGCGTGGTGAGAATAATGAGGGGGTATATATATAGGGAAGGATCCACCTCGGGACGCGAAAAGAAACGTCGTACGATAATGCGATCTCAACCGTTTATCTTTGGGATGTGGTTACACGTGTCAACGAAACATCTCGACAAGCCTATGGGCCAACAATAGTGCAAGCCCAATAGAAGCCCAGATGGCAATTTAAGGCCTCGCGACGCACACCAGCGGCTATACGAAAGCGCTCCGAATA
>BQNB010076374.1:1820-31176 GCA_026074375.1 Tanacetum coccineum
GGTATTAGTACCCGACTTAATACCGAAAAACGTACTATTAACTATTGAACTACGAGCTATAATAAACAGTAAAATACACAGGGTGACCGAGTCTTTTTCTAATATCTAACAATTTAAAACTTAAAACAATAAAATATATACCACACAATGACACATCAATCACTAAGATCAACTATGACCACTAAGAACTTCTCCTTGGAAGTATACCAAAACCTAACTAGATCACCCAATGATCTAGGCTTGATCACTAAGATACAAGACTTCTCTTACAACCAAATTGAATGAAAGCTGAATGTTTAAATCAAGCCCTAACCTAACCTAAAGACTCGATTCTAATAAAAAGGGTATGAGAAAGAAAATGATAAGGCTTAAATTGTACATGTTTTTAGTCGAGTTATCTATACTTTTGTATATGTTATTTGGCTATTTTTATATGCTTTTGTTACTTAATTGTACCAAAGTGTGATTGCAAGTCTATTTGTAGCCAAGTACAAGAAAAACAAGAAAAAGAATAAATGAAGTTTTATACAAGTACGAAGAATCCCGTATCAAGATCAAGCTCGGGAAGTGTTAGATATGAGAAAAAGACTCGGTCACCCCGTGTATTTTACTGTTTATTATAGCTCGTAGTTTAATAGTTAATAGTACGTTTTTCGGTTTTAAGTCGGGTGTGAATACCCGGTATATTGTAAGTACTATATATAGCCTCTTCCAACTTTGGAAGAGGCAAGCTAGTCATTATTTCATTTCATAGAAACACATACACTCTCTCTCTCTAGAATCTCTCTCTTGTGTTTCTCTCACTAGAAACTAGCTAAACCACTCGAATCATCACCCGTGTTATGAATTAAACGATCCTACAACAAACAACAATACCTATAAATATGTTAAATTATTTATTGAAATGAATAATAATTATTATGTCAATGATACATATAAATTTTGGTTTGTAACTATTAATATAATAAACATGCATGTATCGTCTTCTCTAACTGGTGGATGTTCTTGAAGAGCAAATGTATGTAGTCAGCGGAAAACACTTGAGTATTCCTTGTTCATTCCATCAAACACCTAACATTTGAAAGAAAATAGAAAAAAGGCAAACTAAAATAAAGTTGTTGATAAGAGTATATGTAAAGCTAAAAATGATATAAAACATGTCATTTATAAAGTTGTACATATTTTTTGAACATTAATCATATATCTTGAAGTACTTTTTTGTAAACAATGTTTTGTTTATTGTCATGGAAAATGAAACGAACATGTGGAGTTGTTTCCTTATGATCTTTAGCAGAAACGTTTATCAAATGAAGTAATTTTCAACCTTAGCTTGTAACTAATCCAACCTACACACCCATGTAGCAATAACTTATCAAATATTAAAAAGTAAACAATTTAATCGAACAATAAAAGATACTTGATATGCAAGCATCGAGATGACCAACTTTCATAACTAACTAAAGTATTTGTTTCATGAGTTTGGTTTTAACAAAGCGTATCAAATCCACATACTTATACACACTATATACACTTCAAGACTGAACAATTTTACTCTATTTTCTATCATACATCCATTCCTATTGCCATAACGACCCGTGGAAGCACGAGAAATTTTATAGAAATTATTCATTAGGTAGTTACATGTACGAATAAAGTAAAAAACAACAACAAACGTAAATAGGTATCATCATTTCACTAAGAGAATAATAAGTTTGATATTTTTTGCGCTAAAAAATTTGGTTTATAACAATAAGAATAAAGAACGTGCATGTATCTTCTTGTTGAATAGGTAGATATCTTTGAATAGGAATTAATAAAAACAAAAAAGAACGTAAATAAGGTACATTATTTTATAAGGAAATAATAATTAAACTGTCAATGATATGATAAACAAATTGGTGTATAGTCTTCTACAATTGGTAGATAGTCTTGAAGAGCAAAGCTATGCAGCTAACATCAAACACTTGATTAGTCCATGTTGATTGCGTGAACACCTAGGTATGAAGAAAACAAAACAAAAGTGAAACTAAAATGTAGTTGTTGATAAGAGTATATAGGAAGTTAAAAAAGCGTATAAAACATGTCATTTATATATTTGTACATACCAGTTAAACATTGATTATAGACCTTGAATTGTAGATAATGCTTGTTGAACGATTCAGTATACTACCATCTTGATCACAAATGACAACCTTAAAACCTCTTTCGCCTTTTACCGTTGAAACGACACCATTCAGTTTTTAATGTGAGAAAAATAGACGTGATATATATAAACCTATGGGATTTACGTCAATAAAATGAAAGGAGATTGAATAATTCTCAACCACTTTTTGTAGTTGTCTTTATAATGTGTGTTTTTTATTATCTTTGTCTCGATAGAATTTCCTATTAATCACTTACAGTCATGTTTCATTACATAACCCTTTTGACAAGTCAATATTTCTTAACAATATTATCAGAACACCTAGTATATAAGTAAGTTTGTGGTTTGAAACACCGAAGGATTTTAGTATGTTGATAAATTCTATGTCTTCAATAAATGAACATTTATTGTCTCCACAACCTCGTTAGGGGGAGCAAGTATGACATTTTCTTATAAGTAGGTTGGATCAGTTATGTGACTCAAAATGTTTAGATAAGTAAAATAATAATAGATGTCATTGAATCAGTTGATTCATTAATAAGGATCTCATCAGTCAATCAGTCAATCAATCGCAACCTCTGCATCATTTGCACCCTTATCTTCATGTCACCAATTTTGAATATCCATTTAACAAATTCATGTATCTCGCTTCCTTATTATGCGACCACATTGAGTCGCATCTTCACGGTTAATTTAATAACCTTACAATGATTTCACACGTAAGACCAAGGTTATAAATAGCGTGAGGCGTGACGTGACGGCATGGCTAAGTCTCACGTCTTTGCGAGCCATGGCGAGTCATGGCGTTTTTGAAGCGTGACTTAAAGTGATACAAAATATGAATATATTTAAAAATTTAAATATTTATATCATATTACAAATATATTGAGTTTAAAAAAAGTGTCATACATAAAGAATAAAGTTAAGAAACTATCTTTGCATGTAACATTTCTCATTTCTATATAAAAATACGATTTTTATCGAAATTGAATTCAAAAAATCCTTCACGCATCACGTTTTATCGCGTCTTATCACGTTTTTTCACTCCTCATCTCACGTCAAGCCTTAAGCCTAAGCCTTGGTCTATTGCGTGGCGTGGAGGTCACGCCTCTCGCCTTTGCGAGGCCTTTGCGGCATCATGACGCGCCTTTGTGAACCATGTGTAAGACTGTTTTAAAGAGGCACTAAATTAATTTTCAAATTCATTATGTTATTAAAAGCTTGATGGTCTTTTTCTTGGGCTTTGTCTAGTATTCTTATTATCTTTCAATTAATCTTTTATTAATCTTCAAAATCTCTTCCAATTTTTTTTTAATCCGTGTGTTTGCCTCATATATTCACCATCGTACCTTAAAGATAAAAGAAGAAACAAACGTAACATTTATAATTAAAGTCTTAAAAGTATTTTTGTTAGTAAAATATGAACAATTCAGTGTTTATCATTGCTAAAAATGCCAAAATTATATGACAAAGTTAAATTTAGCTCGTATATGCATTATTAATAACACATATTATTTCCTTAGTTTCGCGCCACAATCACTATCATGAATGATAACACCACCTAATCCAACATTTTGGTAAAAGAATATTAGTAATCTCTTGTGGCGTGTTTGTGGCTAAATAGTTTCTAGCGTCTTGCTAGATTATTTTTTATATATATTTCATCTTTACCGTTCAAAAAAAAAATAGTTATATACTCCCACCGTCCTTAAATAAGTGTCCACTGTTGACTTTTAGAGTCTTTTTCCATCAACTTTGACTTTAAATTATTTTGTTTGTGTTATATAATACTTAATGAAAATTATATCAATAAAAATACATTTAAAGCCAAATCTATTCATATATTTTACATCAAGTATTATATAACACAAAAAGAAATAATTAAGGTCAAAGTTGCAAAAGAATGACTTTAAAAGTCAATAGTGGACATTTATTTAGGGACGGGGAAGTATTATTTAGTAACCAATGTATATATACGTTTGGTGGCAAAAATAGTAGTGTTAGATTAATTGGAAAACCCTCTCCTTTTGGAGACAGATGTCAAATGTTCGATTTTTACTCTTTGCAAGCCCAAAAGTTTTCTGAAAGCAGCCTCTCTACCTTTGGGTAGGGGTTTAGCTGTCCACATCTCACCTCGTCCGTTTTCATGCGAAAGAAGAGATTGGAACGTTGAGTTTTAATGTATATTTACGTTTCAATTTATTTATTTCATTGTTGTTGATCACATCCTAACTTTTCTCTCAACAAAATTTAGGGTTAATACACAAAAATATTACTAAAGTTTGCTCAAATGTTCACCTAAGTTACTAAAGTTTTTTTGGTTACAAAAAGGTTACTCAAGTATACAGGTGAATTTTTTTAAGAGTAAATAAGCCAAATAATAAGCCTCTTTGTAAAGTTTCAGTAACCCAAAAAATAAATCTGTATACTTGAGTAACCTCTTTGTAACTGTTTTAAAGGTTCAGTAACCCAAATGATAAATCCGTATACTTGAGTAACCTATTTGTAATGAAAAAAACTTTAGTAACTTTGGTGAACATGTGAGCAAACTTTAGTAACATATTTGTGTATTAACCCTAAAATTTAAGAATTTCTTGCGTATTTTTTTCTCCATAAAATTTAGTAACTTCTTGTGCACATATATTGCAACCAACATGTGATATTCTTGATTAGCTAGTTAACATCTCACTGAAGATTTCTATGCTTCACATCCAAACTTTTCTACTCAAGATATCCAATAATAAATGGAAAAGGAGAAAATACAAAAGTACATGAGATGCTATGATTGCAACGTCATTTCGATTGCTACCTTTCTGTAGGCGAACATTTAGCATAGTGAATATGGATAATAACTTAATAACACATACAATAACCTTAATATTTAAGAAGTACAACAGAAGATGTAACATTGATATTTTTTTTTTAGAACGGCAAGTTAGTTGTTAGTGATTCGAGCTCACAGTGACATCCAATTGGGCAGTATGCAAGACTCAAACCTTCGCCTTTAGAGGATAAACCCCACTCCTTTTTCGCTCCTGAATGAAAACCCCCACGACGAGGCTTGAACCCAAAACCTCTCGCATGTGGTAACAACATCCCCAAGGTTTTATCCCCATAAGTAGTATCTTAATGATAACATAATCATCCTACTTAACATAATCATCAATAGTTGAAAATTAATCGTTTGGATATTCAGGATACATAATCGAAAGATGAAGACCATAGATCATCTCGGGTGGTGATGAAATAACAAAGTTCATTTGATATCATAATAAAGTATTAACAAATAAAAGAAAAATATATAAATATGAGAAAAATGCCAACATCTAGAAGCGGGGTTGAATAGTTTACCGGTTAATTGTCCGTTTTAAAACTTTGCTCAGAAAATTGTTTGATTCGAGTTGTATATCAATCAATCAACAATATAAATCACAATTAAACTATCTAATGTAATGAACTAAATAGACAATAACAATATAGAGAGATAGAGAAAGAAACGATCAAACCAAGAGACCAAAATTTATAGTGGTTCGGCTACGAAGCACCTCTTCATTCCTACTCCACTCCTCGAGTACTACATTCGAGATTTTACTATGTCAACAAGCTCTTTTAGGCGGAGAAAACCGTTTACACGTCGCTTACTTTTTTTTCCGACACTAAGCTAGATATCGAGTCCTAATCTTAGCTAGAACTAATCTAAGACTTCACCAAGTCTTTATACACTCACAAGATATATACTCTTGGATTGGCACACAATCCAACTCACACCAATACATAATTTACACTATTAAATCTACACACAATCCAATTTACACAACAACACAAAGTAAATATAATGAAGATTTGTGATCTTGAGGAGGAAGAGAGAGATCACTTGATAACAATTCGTATGTAGAAGAATACGATTGTTTTTCTCTTGCACTTGATTAGAAGAAGAAGAAGGGAGGAAAAAAGTTAATCACTTGAAACAAGATCAAGGCATGTTAGTGATCAAGATATGTGTTTTAGAAAGAAAAAAATAAGAGAGAAAAGTAGATTTGAGAAAATTTGTGGCAAGAGGTTCTGTTTTTCGGATAGAGTGGCCCAGTATTTATTGAAGACAAAAAAGAGCCGTTATGCTGGCGGCGATCCCGGCGGTCCCTAATATATAAGGGGGCCGCCAAGCCTATAAGGGGGTCGCCGTAGAGTACGCTCCTCTTTTTGTCTTTTTGTGAGGAATGTGTTATCTGTTTGGAACCTTCCATTTTGGGGGGAAAATCTGATTTCAAATTTAATGTTTTAATAAAACATTTCTTTTACGAATAAATATTTTGTTTCTATATTTTTGTAAAAACACTTTTGTAGAAATGTAAGGTTTAAGAAAAAATATTTTCTTAATCACTAATCATGTTTAATGATTTGTTTATTCATACCTTAAGTGATTAATTTTAGAAATAGAATTTTATAATTAGTAGTTTATAAACGTTTATTTTTATCGTAAACGTTTTTACATTTTGTTATTATCAAAACATTGAGAGGTCGAAAAATATAAATAACGTTTTTAGACATTATTTGTATTAACAATCTTTCCCTTTTTGATGATGACAAAACATAAACTCATTTAGTATAAAAGTAAAAGTTTGTAAATTATTAATAAGTTTAATTCTATTTCTCTCCCTTTTTGTCGAATCCAAAAAGGTTGATCGTCGAGTCGTAGTAGAGAGAAAGAAATCACGATTAAAGACTCCCCCTTGATGTAAGCTCCCCTTGTTCGGGGCACCAAGGGATCGATCTTACGATGATTTATTTGCTACAAAACAAGGTTAGAAATACAAGTGCAAGCCAACATAGCATGACAAATATCTTAAGAGAATAATCCACACATTTAAAAACTCATAAACACCAACAAGAAAATCATACATTAGCACAATCTAAATTAATAATTCATGCAAAATTAAACTGGAAAAACTAATACAAGATAGAGACTTAATACTTACATAAGTCTTAAATGATTCATGATTCATAGAGAATGACTTTTTAAACAAAATGTCTTTGGATTTTCCATTATTAAACCATTTGAAAAGGGTCTATGGTGGAGGTGGAAAATGGGTTGTGAAGGCGGTAGTTAGAAGATATTCAAGATGAGCAAACATAATGTTCATTTCATCTCAAAGGTTTCAAGTATAGGTTACGGTTGTGGAAACAACAAATACAAGTTGATCCATGACAGTCATGATAGTTGTAGTAGAGTGGATGCCCCATGATAGGAGGTTGAGGTGGTGGTAGTGATGGTGAAGGTAGACTTGAGAGATTTTCAAGAGGTGTGATTGGTGATAATGATAGAGTGATATCCAAAGAAGGAAGGCTTTGAAGTGGTTTTGAGGGTTATAATGGGTCTAGAGGACCATCCAAGATGTTCTTAAGCAAAGGGTCAAGTTGAGGATGAGGTTGTTCATGAGAGGTTGAAGAGTAAAATTTGAAGTAAGTTTTAATTGAATAGAAGAGATGGTTTTTATCTTGGCTTGAGGAGGTTTGATTTGTGGATGGAGTTTTTGATGGTGCATTTGGAGGAGTTGGAGATGAAGAAGTGGTGGTAGGAGAAGGTTTATGTGGTGACTTCTTCATCACTAGAGATGTTGACAAATAGTTGTCTAGGAGGGATTATGGTTAATTTTATTTTCTTAGAAGGGTTTGAAGAAGAAGCATTTGTGAAATTCATGGTAGATTTTTTTAACAACCCGAAATTAAGATCAATGTTTAGACGAGGCCCTATTTTATTTTCTAATTTTTTTTTTTTGAAGAAATAGTTTTTATTCTTTTTGCTCGGATGATAAAAATCGTCCTTTTAGCTATTTTCGCATCGTGCTTTGGATATTTATCCGTCAAATCATTTAAGAAATTAACAATTTTATATTTTAACTTCGAGATATTATTTACTTTTATTTTAGTACTTTTCGACTTTTATCCGCGTTTGGCTGAATCCTTGTTACAAGTTTACCTAAACAAAAATATACTTCCTTTTAATAACTTTACTTATATCAAAAATACTAATACTACAAAATAATACAACAAATTTACAAAAAAATAATATATAAAAACTATAATCCTAAACCCCTCTAGACGCCACCCCCCCTAAGGCCCAATCCCACTCTAACAAAAAATTTACTTTCCAAGGATTCTTATGATTACAAATTACATGTCCACTTCCCTTATAAACCCATTCAAAATCCAACACAGTGAAACAAAAAAAAATAAGAAAAAAAGCCTGTATCCTCTCCTATCCTGTGCTTTCCCCTTGTCGAACCAAAAAACCACATCAAGAATCACCTTAAAAAAATTCTACTACTTTTCCTAATCACTATTATGCACTCTACAATCAAACAACATTAACCACTACATTGATCTCTTATTAATAACAAGCAAAATTCCATGCAATAGATTTATTAATTTTTTTATTTTTTTTTGTCTCTTGAAGTTTTTGGGGTGAAGATTAAGTTAAGGATGGAAGGACTAAGTACCTAGGCCAAGATTTGGTTTGATGTTTTGAAAATTTAAGAATTGGTTATTGGGGGTGTTTGGGGGTTTCGGCAAAATCAAAGGAACAAGGAGGGAGATCGTGTCGATTTTTATCTTGCATTTTTCTAGTGTTGTGAGCATCTCCAATCTCTTATGAATCTCTATATATTTTATTTTTGTGCATTATATTTATTTTTATATACTATGGAATCCCTTGGAATAGTGTTAAATTTATATTGAGGTATTGGACACTAGTTGTTTATGATAGTGGATGGAGATAGGCTAGCTAAGGGTATTTGTGAAGTAAGGGTGTGATGAAAATAGTGTTTGGCACGGTCTTGTAGTGAGTCATTTTCTGCAGAAAATTAAAGCCCACTTTTCCGTGTCGTAAAAATGACAAAGTTAAAAACTTGATTAAGATTACGGTAGAGCTTGCCAAGATGATCGTTTTCATTTATGGATCGTCTTATAACTCTTAAAAACGAAGATTCTATGGCAAATTGATACTAGAAATAGTCATTGTAAAATTTCAGCTTTTTGGGTATAAATGGTTGCTGACAGAATTTTAAAGGGGTATTTTCGTCACTTTCTAGTCTGTTTCGGCCTTCGGCCAAAACACGAAAGTTGTTCGGATGGCCGTTTTACTGCCCCGCGAGTCGGTGTGTTCTATAAATCAAGTAAAAAATAGGTTAAATGCTAAGGCAATTAACCTGGGTTTCTTTCCATTTTACATTAAACTGCATATGACCTGTTGCAAGGGCATTCTCGTCTTTCTGATTCGATTTTGGGGGCTCGCGAAAACTAAAAAGTTGTCCGGAACGTCGTTTTACATCAAGGTACTTTAGAGTCCGAGATGTGAAAATGTGTTTTAATGGGTCGTTTTTGAAACGGGTCAGATTTTGCAAAGTATAATAAAAAGTTAAAAACTTATAAAAGAATGGGTTGGTTGCTGATTTATGTTAAAAATTGGGGATTTGAGCGTTTTAGAGTCCGTTTGGGCTTATGAAATGTTAACGAAAATAATTGGGCGATATATATATTATTGAGTGCGTTCCGGTTATGTCCAAAAATAGTAAGTTTATAATTAGAAACTTTTTATGGGTAACTATATATATATGCATAAGATTAAACAAGGAAAATAAAATAAAATGGGTAAGTATATATAAGTTATGGGCGTGTCGGAGTTGTCGAAAACTTAACATTTAATTAATCGGTGATTCATATCTTTCCTAAAATGTTAACCTGCTAAAAATAGAAATTTTCCTAAAATAGTAACCTGCTAAAAATAAAAACTTTTCGGAAAAGTGTCGTGAATTAATATCGGGAGAAATACTAATGTTATAAGCGTCTTAATTGATAAGACTTAGGGCGTTTAAGTGGATTCCATAGTATGTAATTATATACATATGTGTATAGTAAATATATTTATTTACTTATGCAATATATGCATTTTCTTTACTCGATCTTTATTTCTTCTGATCACGGACCAATATATTATAGGTCGTTGTTGAGGCGTATCATTATTATTCGTTTGCTGTTGAATCTATTATCCGGAACTCCTACCTAAGGTGAGTTCATAGCCCCACCTTTTCTCTTTTATGGTTTTCGTTAAATATTTTTGGGGTGAGAATAAATGCATGTTTTATCGATTAACTTATCGGTTTCTTACTACTTAAGCGTTACAGAATGTTTTTACTAGAGCTTTTTACTTGCTCTACCACATTGATTTCTAATAAATGTTTGATACAGCTTGTTTTATTAAACCGGACACAAGAACTATTATGGTATGCTGGATCCCCAAATATGAGATCCAAATTGCATGAGTGTTAATGCCAAATGACCCACAACATCATGAACTGTAATTGGCCTATAAAGGTACAACATGAGAGCTAGTTATGATAAATTTGATCTATGGGTTTGACAGCCCTGTTCCAGGGGTATGGATCGAATCCTTTCGAGCACCCAGTCAACGGAACAATTTGTATTTTAGAATTTAGGTATCATGGCTTTTATACCTACTTTCGGGGGCCGAACAAGAATGCATATGTATGCATTGACCGTCAAGGTTTCAGGTGTGTTAAATTTCACCACTTCACGAATACAATAAATCTGGATTCTATTTCCGATCATACTAGTAAAAGTAGTAAACACACTAAGAATAAAAAAAACTACTACTTTCACACTTTCCCATTAAATTGTGCAATTTCTCGACCTAACCATAGATAAAAAATCAACACATGACACAAGAAATACAATACTTTACACAAAAGAAACTAGCAACCGATTAAGGACTTAATCTAATAGGGTAAGCTAAGGTGTAAAGGTGTAATGAAACATATATTTGGTGTAAGGAATGGCTTAGGTTTTTCTATGGGTATCTTACTCTAAAAATAAGAGTAAACAAAAAGGTTTATACGGGGGTTAACTAACCAGTGTAGTTAGTTAATGTCACAACATGGATAGGCTTTTTGGTGTAATCCTAAAAATTTACCAATTTAAAAATGTCACTCCATCTATTAAAAATAGTGCTTATTATTGTGGTCTTGAATAGATATACCAAGCTAAGTTCTAAAGTTTACAACATCACCGACACACTCATATTTTTGTAAAATTTGGGTAAACATTGGGAAACAGATAAGGCTAAATTCTTACAATATGTAACAAGGGTTATGTGTATGGGGTCATGCAACTAATAATTTCACAAAAATATGCTAATTTTTTTATAAAAAAATTGAGCATAATTTAATCATTTTATTGTAAAAATATGGATAAGTAAGCGTACTAATTGTCCTCCCCCCCACTTGAGATATACAACGACCTCATTGTATATATATAACATTAAAAACAGGAAATTAAAGAATTAGAACGAGAAACTCCTCTAGGATTTGCTAGGTATGATCCTCCATGTTGCGTTTATGAGCAAGAATGTACGTTGTAAATGTGTCTGAATACCAGAATGACTACAACACACATGAATTCCAGAAAATAAGCATTCCACCAAATTCATCTTTTTGTTCAGAAGGTTCCTATATAAAATAAAAGAAAACAAATGCAATTCTATCTCCGATATTCGTTGGTTAGGAAATAAAAACTTAAAACTGTACAGGAAGTTGATACGCCGTATCCCAAAACCAGGATACGTCGTATTGAGACCTGTAGAAAGTATTTGAGGTATGGGTCAGATTGACAAATACGCCGTATCATATTCATGAATACGTCGTATAGATAATCTAACAATAATGTTTAAATGCAGAAAATAAAAGACTGGATAACGTTCAGACAATCAATACGTCGTATCTATTGAGATTGGATTCGCCGTATCGAAAGTCTAGGAAGACAGACTCGATAAAAATTGTAAAATAATATTTCGGGTTGTCTTCTCGCAAGTACTTTTCTTTACAACAAAGTCTTTAAGTTAGACTTGTCTTCTGCTTCATCATTTGGTGCGTTTTACGAGCCACCCTTGATCCTTCTTGTGAAAAAATTTCATGGTAGACGCTTGACACAATTCCATCGGTTCTTTTCTAGGTATTATACTCGCATGTGTTGATGGAAATGTATTCTTCATTAGTACCAAGCGAGTATCGTATTACTTTGAGTTTTTTGGATTTGCAACCCCTTTATTGAGTAGTTCTTCTCTTCTTAATTATTGAAGAAACTAAAGAATCATTGATCCGGTGGTCAGGGAGACTCAAACCACAAGATAGCCATGTTTAGTTAGAGAAAGAAATGTATAAAATATAATGGAAAAGGAAAATAATACAAGAGTCCCAACCCCTCCATGGAAGCCATAGAGGGGTATTTATACCACCATACATTACACAAGTATGCTATATTGGCTATTCTAGTCCCTGTGTATGGTGGTATGGTAAACTATGGTAATTCCGTAATGTCATAACATAAAATGAAATCCTAACAATCTTTCCTCATGGGACGATATACGAAATTACTTACAATATTTTCCTAACAAGTACATATTGATTAAGAACAAGAACTTTCAAGAAGCTTCCAATGCTGATGATGTATTCTGTGGTCTTTGACTAGGTAACCCATACACTTTTTGATTAAGGAGAAGCTTCTGAATCAAATTTCCCCTAATTCATGTCACATATTCTTCATTTAGAAGCTTTCAAAGCTTTCCCCGAACTAGCAATCCTCTTTTGGGCGTAGTTTTAAAGCTTTCTTACAAGCTTAGAATAATTAAGTGTACAACGGAATTAGTAGGATACCACATCAAATATTACTGCTTCTTTAAGAATAAGCTTAGTGATTAACCGTTCGAGGAAAACATTAACTGGATTAACAACGTATCTTCTCACGCTTGAATAATTCTTCTCACAACTCTTCCCCTGGAAATTCAAATAATGCATACTAAAATTCACAAAATATCTCTTCCCCTATGTGTTTGAAGAAATGCACCCAAAAGCCACAAGTTAAAGCGCTGATTTTCTCTGCGGTTATGACATTTGTCTTCCCGGTATGGCCTAACAAAAAATAAAGGCAAATACTCTCGGATGTATCTACTCCTTCCCCCCTTCCTGGTTCTGTACCTCAAAATCGCAAACCTTGTACGCACTTTATACTTGAATACTTGTGTGGAAAGAATATAATTAGCTTCAATCTATCCCGTGATAATACAACTGCTGGATCAAGTCTCTACTCATAAAATCTCTCTGACTATATTTTTACCAACCCCTTTGTAGGCTATTTGAAGTGACCACTGATGGAGTAAACCCGATATACCAAATTTGAAACTGAAGTAGAATTCCCCGTTCTTATGACTTAAGCTTGCACTAATGTTGAAAGAACGGTGTAGAGAATTTGTGCTCCATTCAAATCTCTAAGTACTCAATACTTACCAAGCAAAGTATGAGACATTCATCACCTTTTGCGATTATCCACAACGTCTTCTGCGTGTGACACTGAGAACTACAACGTATCTCCTTTAAGTGATAGTTATCCAGGTCTTCAACCAACCACCCCGACTGCTGGTAACTAGATAACCCAAGTCTTCATCTAAAATCTTAAGCCCGAGCAAGTTATCATTGAAAGTCATGCATCTAACCAACCCTGAATTCAAGATAAAATAAGTACATGCTTTTGTAAAATCCAACATCAATATCAAATAAGTGATACCCAACAATCCATCCGTATGTCACTTTGAGACAGTTAATTCTAATCTAGCCATAAAAAAATTAAGTTCCATGATTCTTTATACAAATTGATCCCGATCACGTCACATTGTCACTTTGTCATTTTGAACCTTGAATACAACTAGTAACCTATTAATGTTAAATATTTAGTCCAAGTTAACCAATTTATACACCAATTTGTATAAACTTTTGGTTAAGAAACTAGAACTACATTAAGCAAGCTCAAATGTAACCATTAACAACTAAATATAGCAATAATCATCCCAAGTGAATCATATAACCAATTTAGTTGAAATACGAAACAGTTAACACTGTTATACTCGGTCCAATTCTCAAACTAGCCCATCATTTAACAAGGAGTGTACTTGGCCCATGTAAATTCAATAATACTCGGTCCAATTATTTCCAGCCCAATCCAAACCTTACCCAAATATTCCAGATATATTAGACCACTGATGCCCTAATTTTGATAAGTGACCCTAAGGCTCATACCTTAATATTTCTCACTTAACCTAAAAATACCACATCTCATTTGTAAAAACCCACGCCTACCAAACTTTCTCTCATTTTGATAAAAGTCAGATCTCATAAAATTCTATTAACTCCTTTTTCGTATCACCAAAAGTAGATTCGATATCAAACTTGTTTCCATCTTCTTTCTTCCATCATCAGTCAACAACCAAACTTAGACCATCACTGTGTTTGGATACTTTCTACCCACGAAGATCAGGCACTAACCATACTGTCTTTCTTTTGGTATAAAAACAATAGAAAAGACTGCCCCTTACACATGCACGAAGAATACAAGAAGATTTTGGCTTCAAGATCTTGTAAAGGTCTTGGGTAGGTTTAATTGATTTGTTTCCTAATTGAAACAAAGAAAGATTATAACATAATTGTTATTAGTCTTTCTTTATTTTCATATATAAAAATGAGATTTTTCTCTTGGCAGATCGATGATGTTTCATTTTCGTGTTTGATGTCGTAAGATTAGATCTAATACAACACGAAAAAACAACAACTGAGGTCTTTAGTTTGTTTCTGTTTTGTTTGAGTCTTTATGGAGGAGACGGTGTTATGATTTATGACGAAGGGTTAGGATAGAAATTTGATTTGTTATTATTTGATGTTGTTGGTTGATGATTGGGTATGTTGTGGTTCTTGATTGTTTGTTCTTCTTTCTCGTTCTTCCCTTTTCTTTTCTTTGGCCTGACTCAGTTGAGTTAGTTAAATCGTTGATGAGTTGACTCGGTCAACTCGGTAATTACCGAGTTGACTCGGTCTGGGTCATGGGTTGTAATCTCCTGCAAAATATGTCAATACATATTTCGCACAACCATGTTGTGACTTATTTCGCACCATAAACAAATTTTGGGCAGAGTATTAACATGTTTCGCTGGATTCAAAAACCTATACTTTTTCACCCTGTAATAAGCTTTGTAATAGCCCATGAAAACTAAGCTTCGTAAGAAGCTGTTTGTACCCATAATAACCCATGAAATGAACAATAGAACAAGCCTTTTGATAAAGTTGTTAACACCTTTGATCATAAAAAACATGAGTTTTTTAGATATGTTTTTGAGACAACTAAGACAAAGTTGTTTGGACAATATAATAACCCAGATAGTGACAAAGACACAAAGCTCTTTGACAAAGACACAAAGCTCTTTAAAAAGGTGATAAACTTGACAGATTTGAGACCAACGGACCATAAAAGAATTCAAACGACCTAAGATTCGTAACCTAGGCTCTATTACCAATTGAAGAAACTAAAGAATCATTGATCCGGTGATCGGGGAGACTCAAACCACAAGATAGCCATGTTTTAGTGAGAAATCGAGTAGAGAGAGAAATAAATGTGTAAAATAAAATGGAAAGTGAAAAGAATACAAAAGTATCAACCCCTCCATGAAAGCCATGGAGGGGTATTTATACCACCATACATTACACAAGTATGCTATATTGGCTATTCTAATCCTTATGTATGGTGGTATGGTAAACTATGGTAATTCCATTATGTAGGCGGTTGTACATTTTCTGATCAAAACCAAAACTCCTCGCAATACCTGATGCTAAATGTCTATGGTATCTCAGACTATGAAATGAGTGAATACAATGTCGACATGGCTAGATTCATGATATCCGCTGACATATATGTGTGTGGGTATGTTTCTTATGTTTTTTTAATCTTTAGTTGTCTTTCATAATGTTAGTGCTTTTCTATTCTTTTGATATTTAAAAATGTGATAGTTTGGTTATCATTTCTTGGGCAACAAAATTCAGAATCCCACATGTTTTTCCAGAAACATTCTGAATATATTTCATGCTTTATAAAAAACCCGCAATGATCCGTTGGCACTTAAGTATGGTAGCATAAGGTTTGAATTGCAATAAGAAAATAGGGTCTACTGACTTTGTCTGCTCACTTTTGAAAGATATCCAGAAAAGAACAAAGTTTTAGAAGACAATTAAAAATTCATGTGACGTCATAATATCCATATTGCAACCAAAAACTAAACTGTGCAGGCCTCTCACCTCACATAAAAGACCATACAAACACCCGTTAACAGAACTTGAACTTATGATATATCATATATACTGATACATACTAGAATGACACCAGACTGCTAGAGCTTTGATATGATCGACTTAAACATAATCCATTTCCCACAGTCTTGGACTAAGGTAACAATCATATCCCCCTGCATAATCAAGTTTAAATTTGATAATTGTCCACTGTTGGAGCTATACTATCAGTGTTGTAGACTGAGATTACAAGGCTGGGCAGCCAGCTATTACTCGCTACAAGGCCAGTCAGTGACCGACGCGAGTTGATATGAATAGGCTAAAAAAATAGTTTTGTAAAGTTGCTCAAAACACAGTTACCCATCCTCATTATTTTTGTACTGGGTCTGTTTATAGACCGATAAGTGTATGTATCAAGACCTCCTAAGCAGAAGATGACACCACGTGTGTCTCTCTACAGCTTATTCATCATGATCCATTTCAGTCTCTTTATATAAAACAGACAGCCTCTTAGTTTTTACCATAAGGAGTTATAAATTATTCTTAGGTTTCCATTTCTATTGTATTGGCCAAAGGTATAATCAGTTTGAATTAACTAGAACATGTTGATTGTATTCCAGGTTATACAAAAGTGTTTGACAACAATTCTAATAGTGTGTTTCCCAGTGATGCATAACTCCAACGCCTTAAATCCCGTAGGTAAGTTTCGTTTCTATAAGTTCTGCAATTCGTATGCTACTGCAGCAACTGTTATAAGTATTGCTCGGGCATTGTTTCGTTCAACTCTTAAATTGTATTATGTTACTGATTTAAATAAAGCAAGCTGCATTTCATTATTTGTCGATATAACATTAGCTTATCTCTTGCCTTTCAGGCACTAACTCTTATAATTGATGATGTTGTAGAGCTACGTAGGAGGAATTGGCCCAAACCATCAGACAGGAGACGGATATATCAGAGTTTTTTCAACTTTGGTTTGGATGAGGTAAGCTGGAAATTTTGATGTGAATCAAAATCCGCATCTATTTTTTACATTAAGCTTTAAAGTATAGTAATATCGTACTTTTTGGACTCATGAGTGAAGAAAGTATTAGATGCTATTATGTGTGCACAAAGGACAAACGATCATGTTAATAACAGATCATTTGGTTTACTGCCACCAAACACGTAACGCAAACTTACATAACAAAGATTGGCGCAAAGAAGACGAAAAACCCCGCGCTCCGCAGCACGACACACGAGGAGTTGAAAACCTGTTTACAAATAAATATTAGTTTTAATATCATTTAAATATAAAGAAAATATGTTTTTGGATAATTTTGTGTATTTTTATAGTTGGGTGAATTTCATATATCCCCTTCAAAACACAACTAATTTCATATATACCCAACCAAACTATTAAATATCATATATACCCAAAAACACATTTCAAATTTCATATTTCTAATTTTACCTGTTTTTTTAGAACGGCTTGTTAGTTGTTAGTGGTTCAGGTCCAGCAGTGACATCCAATTGGGAAGTATGTTGTGCCCTGAACCCGCCTGTACTTCCTCCTATTCCGCCTGAAGGGGTAAAAGTCCCGGGTGGAACTCGAACTCGAGAACTCCCCTAGCCAAACATCCCTCCCCAAGCCCCTAAAGAATCTTGGTGGCCAACTGAGCTAGCCCAGTTAAAGTCAAAATTTATTATGACTATTTCCCTTCATATTTTTCACCAAACAAATCATCTTTCTAATAGAGTAACATAGTTTTCTTTTATCATCGAACTACATACATCATAGAGTGACGATCTTCACAACCAGTGGCGGAGCTTGACTGTTTTGTTTGGGGGCTATAAACTTTCGACATATTAATGTTACATTATATATATAAGTATTAATATAGTGATATAAAAAATAAACACTACAAATAAACATGCATGCTATGTGATTACATTGAAATAATTAACAATTATTTTGAAGTAAAAACAGAGGAAATAAACAAACCAGGTACATCTTGCTACCAAATTTGTAAGGGCCACAATATAAAAAATATTTATTAAACAAAAGTCGGTTATAATTGCTAACTGTGAGGTAGATTTTAGGGAGGGGGGCACCACCCTTTTCTGCTCTTAGAGCACGGGTTACAGTCTCGTTCCGTGAGAAAGTGGTGACAACATTTCTATTTTTCCCATAACACCAAAACACCCCTATAATATCAAAAAACACCCTTCCTAATCAAACATCATAATTTTTTGGTGTTATGAGGACCCTATTTTCCCCACTTTCTTTTTAATATTTATATAAAAAAAAACTTATAAACTTAAAATTTAAATTTCATTAATTAAAAAAAACATTACATAAACTTAAATAAAAACAATACATAAACTAAAATAAAAAAACATAAACTTGAATAAAAAAATACATAAAATAAAATACGACAACAATTTAGAAATAAAAATATGTAGCCCGGGTCTTGTCTTTCAAAGCCTCGATCTTCGCCGCGTCCTCCGGATTCATTCCGGTAGTGTCGAAAGTAAGAATCTTCAAGTCTTCGTTTCTTTTTTGAATTTCGCAAACCGCGAGTCTAGCCGCTAGCTCGCGATCCATTGATTCTTTTTTCGCTTCACGGTCCAACAATATTTGTTGTTGCATCAATTCGGCAATTTGCGCTTTCGATGAACCGGAAGGGGCGGATGAGCTTCCCGAGGAACGTTGAGATGTTGACTTTCGTGGAGCCTCGGCTGGACGCGGTATAGAATCGGGTCCAAACATGTCGGTGTCTTCTTCGGTTACCCGTCCTTGGGTTCTTCGTGCTTGTGTCGACTTGGGGTTTTGCCACTTATATTTATCTTTCAAAAAAAGCCAAGCACTCCTATGTCGAAACTCACTTTTTGTTTGATCATGAAACATAAGTATCCCGGTATACACATTTGTTTCATTTTCGCCACTTAAAAGGTTTGTTTGGTCGTAAATCGAGTTAAACTTGTTAATATCGGCGTGCACATACCCGTCAAAATACTTTAATTTCGCACCTTAAAACCTTGTTCCTTGGCTCGCGAGTTGTATATGGCGAGAATTTTGTACCAAAAAGTATCCCTCCCTTGGTCACTCTCATTTTTTGGATCTTCAGATACTTCGATGAAACATTCCGCCAAAAGTCTTTCCTCCTCTTGGGTCCAAAAGGACCGATTAGTTTTAGTTTCACGAGGTTGTTTGTCCCGAGCTTGTTTTTTGGCAAACGATTTTTTTCGGTTTTGTTTGTGTGACGGACCACCCTCGTCCTCGGCGTCGGCTTGTGGTTCTTGGGACGAATGGGGTGGAAATTGGGAATGTTGGGATTGTTGGGTTTGTTGGAATTGTTGAGAAGTTTATGTTTGTGATAACCAAAATTGAAATTGCTCGGGAGTACAATTGCCAAACGGGTTTTGGCTTGGGGCTTGAAAGTTGGCAAACGGGTTTGGGATTTGTATGTTGGGGCGTGATGGCATTTGGGAGTTGATGGAGTTGGCGGATGACGGAGTAGGTGGATTAGACGAAGACGAAGAATTTTGTAGGTTGATGAAGTATTCGTTTATCCCATTGTTTGGATTCGAATTCATATTGGGATCCATTGGAGGTGATATGTAAAAAATTGGAACGTGATATTTAAAAGACTGGATGTATATATAAAAGATTGGGAAGTGATACATAAAAATGAGAGTTGTATAGGTAATTTTAGTGTTTAAATGGGTAAGTTTGGAACAAAAAACCATAAAAACGGCTAGTTTTTATACACTACCGTTTTATAACGTATAGTTTTTTTTTTAATTAAAAAAAATAAAAATAAATTAAACGCGAAAACGCGAGAATTGAAAACGTAAGACACGGTACGGTGTCTCGCGTTTTCAGGTCGCTTTTTCTCGGACCATTTGGGCCGGGGATGTAGGCGCGAGACACGAAAACACCACTTCTGTTGTGGTTGTGGCGTTTTTCATGTCTCGTTTTCGTCCAAAACGCCACCCACCACTCACCATACCCCGAGCTCTCACTATCATCCGCCAATGTTCACAACACAATTTTTTCAATAATCTTCTACTTAGTAAAGGAAAACGAATAGTGGAGACTTTTGCATTTCAAAAAAAGAATCTTTCCTTATTAGGTATGATGCTTCAAAATTTTTATTATTTTTGAGTATTTGTTTAATTAAAAAGCTTAAATACTTCTAAAATTGGCATTATTTTAGTAGAGAAATCTTATAAAGAAAAAAACACATAAAAATATATGTGTCAAATTTATAAAAACAAAAACTTGAAAAAAAGAGAAGGTAATTAATAAAACTTTAGTGGTTTAATTTTAAATAAATTGTATAGAGTTAAGTGTAAATTTATAAATTTACAAATTTTATTATGACTTTAAAAAAAACAAATAACCCCTTAAACTTTCATAACTTATAAAAAGAAAAAAATAAAATTATTAATTATTATTTTCAAAAACATAATGTACAAGCCTCGTGCGTGCACGAGGATTAAAACTAGTTTAAATAAAATGAACATATGAGAATGTACCAGATGTGGACACACAACACATTCAATACCAAACCTCAATAAAGAATTACGTAGTTTGATCTTTTCTATCCTAAGTTTAGAACCAATTAAATTCATAACAGAATGAAACAAGCTATTGTTATCAATGGCTCCGTAATGAAATTCACAAGAAGCTATTGTTATCAATGGCGTGAGTTTAATCTCTATGGTGAATTTGGCACTGAAAATACAAAAGGGTAGAATGGTCTAGAGATTTATAATAGATAAGATGGATATTATGAAATTTAAAGAATGAATTGGGTATATATGAAATTAAGAAGATTTTTTTGGGTGATATATGTAACGCTTCCTTTATAGTTTAGAAAGATACTGAAGTAATTATGAAAATTACAAGGATATTGATGTAATTATGATTTTTCACAAAGATATTGAAATCTCCCTTATGTAATACTAGGCGAGTACCCGCGCATAGCGACGAAAATTTCTAACGGCCGATAATTAACGGCATGAAATATTGTAGTAAGTTTTTCATGTAACGTTCAAAATAGAACATGAAATGATCAAAATGTAATTGCAAACGGTTGTAACATGCAATAATTCAACTATAACAAAAAATCTTAACATGTATCAAACAACATATAAAAATGGGATTAGCGGTCTCTGAGAGTCATAATATGTTTCACAATGGAATGAATGAACACATTATATGCTTGTTTATATACGTAAAGGAAAAGACCTTACCAAATATAGTTTCATAAGTTACAACTACACATATCTTTCCATAGCAATCACACCTTGCATCTTAATGATACAATTCAATATTTTCCTTTAATAAAAATTCCAGTCGTATATATTATAAGTTTACATTATTGAAGTCATACTTTCCATTATAGATTATATATTGCCATGAATAGTTGTAGTTTCCTACTTATAGAAGTCAGGCGTGTAATTTTCTTTTATGCAGCCATAATGAATATTGCAAAGTTGAAGCCTTGTACATTCCATAATGAATATTGCAAAGTAGCCTTGTTCTTTCCATAATGAATATTGCAAAGTTGCAGCCACTTTGTAGACTTGTACGTTCTTATTTGTGCCTTTTTCATTTTGACTTTGTAGCCTTCCTATTTTGTTTGTGACTTTCACTTTGCAGCCGTGACTTTCAGTTAGGAGCATTACACGTTTTGAGAGTTTTCAAAGTGAATGAAAGCAAAAAAAGGGTTGAGTATACTTGGTAAAAATTTGAATGAGTGTACATTCTCGCCATTATACTTTGTGTCAATCAATGAGTATAGTTTGTATTAATCAATGCGTTATTGAAAATATGAATTAGTTTCTATGTCAACCATTTTGTCAATCAAATGTCAACCCTTTTGGCAATCAATATACATTCCATTTTTTGCCCAACCATGCGTTTTATTGTCCAGCCACGCATTTATTACATTCCTTTACTACATTCAAGGGATTCTATTGTGTGAATACATCCACATTCAAGCCACGCCTTTATTCCATTCCTTTATTGCCCAGCCACGCCAATACATTCCATGTTTGTGATTCAGTTTTCACATTCCACCTCATATCCAAACTAAAATAAAAAACAAATGTGTGAACAAAAATATATAATAACAAACCCAATCTTTATTTTAACACAATATTCATAAAAGCTATTGTAGGAAACTAGAAGGGGGGGGGGGGGTTGAATAGTTTACTGGTTAATTTGCCGTTTTAAAACTTTGCTTAGAAAATTGTTAGATTCGAGTTATATGTCAATCAATCAATAATGTAAATACACTAAATATCTGATATTAATGAACTAAGTAAGCAATAATTCAATAAAGAGATAGAGAAAGAAACGATTCAAACCAAGACACCAAGATTTATAGTGGTTCGGCAACGAAGCACCTCTTCGTTCCTACTCCACTCCCCGAGTACTCCACTCGAGATTTCACTATGTCAACAAGCTCCCTTTAGGCGGAGAAAACCGTTTACACGTCGCTTACTTTCTTTTCCGACACTAAGGCAGATGTCGAGTCATAATCTTAGCTATAGAGCCAATCTAAGACTTCACTAGTCTTTCACACTCACAGATTTATATACCATTGGATTGACACACAATCCAAATTACACCCAATACACAATTTACACAAACTTGGATATACACACAATCCAAATTACACAACAACACTAAATTTAAGTAATAAAGATTCGTGATCTTGAGGAGGAAGAGATAGGATCACTTTGAATAAATTCGTAATATAGGAAGAATACGATTGTTCTTCTCTTGCACTTGATTAGAAGAAGAAGAAGAAGAAGGGTGGAAGATAGAATTAATCACTTGAAACAAGATCAAGGTATGTTAGTGATAAAGATATGTGTTTTAGAAAGAAAGGAAGAAGAGAGAAAAAAGGATCTGAGAAAATTTGTGGCAAGAGATTGTATTTTTTAGATGGGGTGGCCTAGTATTTATAGGGGACAAAAAAATGACCGTTGCTGGTGGTGGTCCCGGCGGTCCCTTAAATATAATGGGGGCACCAGGCCTAAAAAAGGGCCGCCACTAGACTCCGCTCCCTTTTTTGTCCTTTTGTGGTAAAGGTTGTATCTGTTATAGAACCTTCTATTTTGGGGGGAAATTTGAATTTCAAATTTTATGTTTTTAATAAAACATTTCTTTTAATGAATAAATATTTTGTTTTTATATTTTAATAAAAAACTTTTGTAAAAATGTAAGGTTTAGGGAAATTTTTTCTTGATCACTAATCATGTTTAATGATTTGTTTATCATAACTTAAGGATTAATCTTTAGAAATAGAATTTTATGGATTAGTAATTTATAAACGTTTACTTTTTATCGTAAAACGTTTTCACATTTTGTTGTTATCAAAACGTTGAAGAGGTCGAAAAAATATAACTAACGTTTTTAGAATTATTTGTCATTAAACAATCTACTCTTTTGATGATGAACAAAAAACATAAACTCATTTAGTATAAAAATAGAAGTTTATAAATTATTAATGAGTTTTAATTTATTTTCCCCCTTTTTGTCGAATCCAAAAAGGTTGATCGTCGAGTCGTAGTAGAGAGAAAGAAATCGACGATAAAAGACTCTCCCTTGATGTAAGCTCCCCTTGTTCGGGCACTAAGGGATCGATCTTACGATAATTTGTTTGCTACAAAACAAGGTTAGAAATACAAGTGCAAGACAAATATTATTCAATATAACACATTGTATTTAACAAAAGAAGATTTTCATTCCACCAACAAGAAAATCATACATTAGCACAACCAACTAATACATTCATGCAAAATAAAACTAGAACTAATACAAGATAAAGAGACATAATACTACATAAGTCTTAAATGATTCATGATTCATAGAGAATGACTTTTTAAACAAAATGTCTTTGGATTTTCCATTATTAAACCATTTGAAAAGGGTCTATGGTGGAGGTGGAAAATGGGTTGTGAAGGCGGTAGTTAGAAGATACTCAAGATGAGCAAACATAATGTTCATTTCATCTCGAAGGTTCAAGTAGAGGTTACGGTTGTGGAAACAGCAAATACAAGTTGATTCATGATAGTTGTAGTAGAGTGGATGCCCCATGATAGGAGGTTGAGGTGGTGGTAGTGATGGTGAAGGTGGACTTGAGAGATTTTCAAGAGGTGTGATTGGTGATAATGATAGAGTGATATCCAAAGAAGGAAGGCTTTGAAGTGGTTGAGGGTTTAAAGGTCTAGGAGGGACATCCAAGATGTTCTCAAGCAAAGGGTTCAAAGGTTGAGGAGAGGTTGGTTCATGAGAGGATGAAGGTGAAATTTGAAGTTTTGATTGAAAAGAAGAAGATGTGTTATCTTGGCTTGAGGAGGTTTGATTTGTGGATGGAGTTTTTGATGGTGCATTTGGAGGAGTTGGAGATGAAGAAGTGGTTGTAGGAGAAGGTGTAGTGGTGACTTCTTCATCACTAGAGATGTTGACAAATAGTTGTCTAGGAGGGATTATGGTTAATTTGATTTTCTTGGAAGGGTTTGAAGAAGAAGCATTTGTAGAATTCATGGTAGATTTTGGTTGAGGAAGATGAAGATGATAAGAAGAATAAGAAGAGTTCATGATTTAAGGTGGAAGAGGTAGATTCAAGAGGTAAGGCATGAGGTTGGAACTTTTAGATTCCAAAAATTATTTATCAAAAAGCAGAAATCAGCTAGGCCTAGATGGGATAGTGGTCAACTGCACAGAAAATCAGGTGGTCACAGTAGAAGAATCCGTGACCCCTGATGGCGGTCCCTTAAATATCTGGCGGTCCCAAATATATTAGGGGGCCGCCCAGTATTTAAGGGGGCCATTTTCTGGAGACAGAAAATTTTCCAGTTTTTCCTGAAAACCTATAAAACTTTCTCTTATTTTTGCAGTCAATTCCATTTCATCATGAATCATCTAAAACATAATAATCAAGCATATATGACTAAGCATCCTAAGATCAATCAAGAATGCACATATATATGGGCAAGTTGACAAGTTCATAAGCATGCATAATATTTTAATTATAACTAAAATGTATCAAGGTGCATGCAAGCATTGGTTTAGGATGATAAAATTGAAAGATCATCCATGGCAAGCTAAGTTGCCCATACTACGTACTAAATTACTAATAAGTAGCATAAGTTCAAACACCTAATCATAATAGGTTAGTAAATAATATAGATAATAATGTCATAAAGCAATTTCCCTCATTGCTCACTTCCTTATGTTTCTCCACAACTTTCTAAGACTTTTGCCGATTGACCTTACTCCACCACGATGCTCATCTCTTAATTGCACTTGACGGTTGATGATTTCGGTTTGGCGAGTGTAAAATGGTTCAAGGTGAGGGTCAATGTTAGGTGGATTTTAAAAGACTTAAGGAACTTGATTGGTTAGGGAATTGACATAACGAATAGGGGAAGGAGTGCTTGCACGCGAGGTCCCCTCATCATTCCCATCGTCATCATCATCGTTGAGATAAGATAAGGATGGTTGATCAAAGGCGGAAGATGAAGAAGTGGATTGATGACCTTTTCTCGTGCCACAATCCCTTCTTGGTTTTCGAGGAATCATGACACGATCGTACAAGTCATATGACTCGTTCTTCAACTCAGGATATTCACTAATGATGAAATCAAACAAGCGGGTTAATAGCATACTATAAGGTAGAATCAACCTAGCTTGCTTGGTAACCCACTCTATTCGTTTTGCGATGAAGTAGGCAAGATTGAATTTTTTGGAGTTTGCAACGCAATAAAGCATATAACAAAGACATGCAGGGACGTGATCCCGATTACCCCCAAATAGAAAACATTTTCCCGGATTATTTCTTCCAAAAGTTTCAAAGTTAACACAATTTCACGAGGGAGAATTTGATAATTTTGAACCTCAATTTCTTCTTGATGACGAATGCGAGTGACTTGACCTTCTCTATCTTCTCGAACATACGAGATGATATCATCGGGAGAAGGAAGGTTGGTTTGATATGGGCCTTCTGAAGGGGCACCATATACCAACTCCTCAAGTGACCATCGGTCACTAAAGACACATGTACCCTCACAAGGGATTCTGAGGATTTGAGCAAAGTATTCAAGACAAAGAGAGAAGTATTGGTTTTGAATGACAAATTTAACAAACATTTGACCTTCGTCGGAATAACTCAAACGATACTGACTGTAAAACTTAAGAATAAAACAAGGACAAACTATGGTTCAGTGGATTTCAGAAGACCACACGTGAAACTCGAAAAAATGAAACAAAGAACAAACATATCTAAGATTTGTAAAGTTATCAAAAACCACCCGACCCTCGTGAATGTAACGTTTTTCAAGGTTTCTTAGTTTTTCTTTTATTGGAGAACAAAATTCATGTGAAATTTAAGGAATGTAGTGTCATTGTTTTTTGTAATCTTCTAAAGAGTTTGTGAAGGCATTGTCACCTAGAATAAGATAACCAAGATCACATTTTAATTGTATTTTACTTGTAGTAATGTCTTGAGTTCTTGCCTAGTGTGTTCCTATATGCAACAAATGTGGAGTTAATCCAAACACTCCTTAGTTTGATTTTGCTCAACCATACAAGTCGAAAAATACATATGAATTATGTATCTCGAAATTTGTTCATGAGGTCATTATGCATGTATTTGAAAACATTTTTAGGTTGTATTGACAATGCATAACAACAATTTTATGATGTTCCTAACATGAGTGATTTGAAAATAAAATTAGGGTTTTGGTTCAAAATCAATTTTTTAACAAGTTCACTAATGTATGCAAATCCTATATCTACAGGAAGCATATTAGTTATACATTGTATCCTAGTACTCTTAATTGTACAAAATCAAAAGAAAAATCGAAAATCCCTAATTTTGATTTTTGGTGTTCATCATGAACCCTAGACTCAATATTAAAAGAAAATAGATGAAATGACTTACAATTGATGATCTTTGTGATATTAGGAATGATTATTAGTGTTGATTTGATCTTCAATTGAAGTTTTAATGGTTGATTTTAAGTTTTGGTGGGTTTTGGTTCGAGTTCGTCAATGGCAGCAGGTAAGGGGGTGTTTGTTTTTCAGTTTTGAAAATTTTTGGTTAAGTGTCCCGTTTTGTGTCTTGCTGATGGCGGTCCCGTATTTACCTGGCGGTCCCAAATATATTGGGGGGCCGCCTATATGGGGGCCGCCCTCAGGCAATGATTTTGAACTTAATTTTGACAAAAAATTTGCGAAGAGGAGTGACGTTTTAATTTGCATTTCGCGAATTAAACATGCTTAAAGTACTTCGGATGAAGCATTTAAGTTGTCACGACACGGAATGGAACACGGACTAGAATTGAGACAGAAGAAATAGAAGCGGACTAATATGATTTATGGAATGTGTTCCATCATTCCTAAACCAAGACGTAGATAGTTAAACGATTCACGTTTAAGGGGTTTAGTAAGAATATCGGCGATGTTGTCGGCGGACGGCACTTTTTTGATTGAGATATGTCCTTTCTGGACATTATCACGAAGAAAGTGGTGACATATTTCGATGTGTTTGGTACGAGAATGTTGCACCGGGTTTTTGCTAAGGTCAATCGCGCCTTTGTTGTCGCACATGATGGGAACGTCGTCGAGTCGTACATCGTAGTCGATGAGAGCTTGTTTCATCCATAGTGCTTGTTGACATGCCTTTCCGGCGCTTACGTATTCGGGTTTGGTAGTGGTTTTAGCAAAGAGCGGGCTTGTTTCTTCGAAAAACAAGATTTGTATGTTTTCTTTCGTCACAACAACATCCCACAAACGTACAAATACGCTAGTTCTGGTTATTTTGGACACATAATCTCCCGCATGATCAGAGTCTGAAATATCTACGGATTTTTCTCTGCCGGTCCCTTAGGATACATAATCCTAAGTGGTAGTACCTTTAATGTA
Organism: Tanacetum coccineum; assembly: GCA_026074375.1. Lineage (NCBI taxonomy): Eukaryota > Viridiplantae > Streptophyta > Magnoliopsida > Asterales > Asteraceae > Tanacetum > Tanacetum coccineum. The sequence continues at coordinate 30,070 of BQNB010076374.1, forward strand.
TCAGAGTACGCTTAAACGCTTTAAGGTGAGGAGTTTTGGGAGCTTTAGAAGCGGGCTCAAAGGCAGACTCTAATGATACGGGCCTGCTTGGACGTTAGGTATAATAGGAACTTACCTATCATGCCTTGATACTTGGTACTATCTACCGACTCACACTCTTCGTCTTTCATGAGTTTAGTATCAGAGGACATGGGGGTTTTCATTAGTTTAGAGTCTTCTAGAACAAATTTCTTAAGCATTTCTTTAATGTACTTAGATTAATTAAAGAATATACCGTCTTTCATTTGTTTAATTTGCAATCCAAGGAAGAAGTTAAGTTCACCCATCATGCTCATCTCGAACTCGTCATGCATGATTTTGGCAAATTCATCACACATGTCTTGACAAGTTAATGTCATCGACATATATTTGAACAATGATGAGATTTGAACTTTTCTTCTTAGTAAAAAGAGTGTTATCTACCATTCCTATTTTATATTCATGTTTAATAAGAAAAGCTTTTAATCTATCATACCAAGCTTTGGGTGCTTGTTTAAGACCATATAAAGCTTTCTTTAATTTATAAACATGATCTAGTTTTTCGAAATCAATGAATCCCGGAGGTTGTGCCACGTATACCTCCTCATTGATAAAACCGTTCAGGAATGCACTTTTTACATCCATTTGGAATAATTTAAAATCTAAGGCGCAAGCATAGGCTAATAATATCCTAATAGATTCAAGTCTAGCAACCAGGGCATAAGTTTCATCATAATTGATGCTCTCTTGTTGGTTCCAGCCTTGAGCAACTAACCTAGCCTTATTTCGAGAAATAATACCGTTCTCATCAAATTATTTCTAAACACCACTTAGTTCCTATAATTGTCATATTCTTAGGTTGCGGAACTAGCTCCCAAACGTCGTTAGCAATTAATTGATTTAATTCTTCTTGCATGGCGACTATCCAACTTTCATCTCCTGAGGCGTCATTTACATTCTTAGGTTCTATAGTTGATATAAAACAGTAGAAGTTACTTTGGTTTTGGGCTTGTGTTAGGATTATGAAAAAGACTCGGTCACCCCCGTGTATCATTAGTATAGCATAGCTCGTAGTCAGAAAGAATCATT